>MU706326.1:83507-101133 GCA_026770625.1 Nicotiana glauca
AACTGTAATAAAGACCCTCCTAGATGCTCGTGACTTGTGACACCCCGGTCGGGCTGAGTTAGACTATAATGTTAATGATTAATGTTCTTTAAGTTGCATTTTCCATCTATTTATGTTTAGTAGGTGTTAAAGAAACGAATTGGGTTAGTTGGCTGGTCTTGTCTTCACGAGAGGCGCCATCACAACCAGGTATGGAGATTGGGTCGTGACATGGAAAGACAAAGGAAAAAATACTTTCCGGTTCTTTCAAGAATGGCCCGAGATATTTAAACCATTCAAGCTTCAATAGTAGCATTGGAGAGCGCTTTCAGTCAAGCAAGACTTCAACTCGGTGATTATAGAGCGTCTGTGAGGGAGAGCTTGGAAAAATCAGTACCTTTTAGAGATTGGATCCGTTCGGAAAGAAGAAATTTTGGACTTGCTGAATCACAACTAGAGGTAGATGAAACTTACGAAGAAATACTAGCTGAATTTGCGGAGGATTCTGCTTCGCTCGGAAGCGGTGATGACCAAGCTTCTTTTCCTTCACCACCAACGGAAATTCCTCCAGACTTTAATGGATTTATGAAGTTTGTAAGAGATACCATATAACTTGTATGAACAAAAATTAGTATGTATTATGTAACTTGTATTTTGACACATCTTGGTTAGTTTTTTTTTCTACTCTGTGGTGGTATTAGCACCTTGTTGTGCTCGTTCAATAGGGGAGAGGAAGACTAAGAAAGATATTGACATATTTTTCTAATACTATAATAAAATTATAATGCATTTCTTTGAATATCTCTTTACAATATTTTTGTCTTTAAATTTAAATTAAAAAATTTAGGTCACAATTCTATAATATAATTTACAAGGAATTGCCTTATATTTTTATTACTATTTTTTTCGCTAACTTCTTTAAAATTAAAAAAATATCTGTTGGGCCCACTTAGGCCCGGGAATGACTCACTTAACCCGAGACCATTAGTTCGTGGGCCCGATCCCGGATCGATTTCTATAAAAAGACCAACCAAACTGGGGCTGCGAGGCCCATTAAATTGGGCCCGCCCCGGGATCGGGACTGGGACCGTGAGGGTCGGCCCACTTTGCATACATAGGCACGGGACCAGCCCATATGCCACCCTAGTATTAACCTTGCCGTCCACCTCTACCTCTCTGGATATGGCAGTGAAATACATAAAGTGTCTTTTTAAGTTGTCGCCAACGATTATTTAAACACCTTAACTTGGCATACGACCAGATAGATACCTCTTCTTGGAAGAATTGTATCTCTTGAACCCCTCACGCTGACATGGCAAACTTTGTGTGTTACACTCAGATCTGAGCGCGTGAATCTCTTTAAAATTAGCTATCTTCTTTTGTTCTCCCTAAAATCAATATGGACCCCACCTAATTCATACCTCTTTCTTTTGTGATTTTCCTCCACCATCCTCTGCCCCAAACTATCTTCTCCACCTTCCACCTCCACACTAGAAAAAAAGCATATCAAGGACACAACTTTCATCACCACCACAATCAATGCCAACCACTAAACAAAGTTACAAACCCAAAATTAATATATTTCCACCGTTACACCACCACAGAACCATTGTCACTTCCTTCAATCTCCCTTATTGATCCCAAATCTGGAAAAAAAAAAGAACTCATCTAAAACCTTTCAATTTCACCACAATTAGATCTGAGAGTTGGTTCTTTGCGGCGATAATATATCAATCAAGTGAGTTGGTACAATTTTTGATTTGGTTTTGAGAAGAAAAAAAAATTAAAGCGGGTTTTGGCAGCCGGCGGCGTAAGGGTTGATATACAACCAAATAATTAAGTTGGGGCTTCCAAGAGCAACAAACTATGAGGCTATTACAGAAAGGAAAAGCAGCAAAGTGATTAAGAGCAGTAGTGAAAGCAAAGCAAAGCAAAAAGGGTTTTAATGTGGCAAAGCAGTGATTGCCTTTGCGAGAGAGGGGGAATGATTGGGAAGGAGAAATCAAACTTTTGAGAGAAATGGTTGTTAAAGGTTAGAGATTTTGTAGTTATTTTGGTTGTGTTACAATGATGGAAAGGAGATGCAACGTCTATGATGTTAAAGGGAGAAAGGAGAGTCTTTTTTTTTCTTTTTTTAATTAAAGAATTACAAGTATTTTTTAATATAAACTATAATATATTTAAGAAATACATATGTCATTTAATAATTTGTCAGATTGACATATAATTTGGGAGTGTAACTCACACATGAGGTTATTAAACTGAGTGTTCACGAGATACACCTGTATCAAATAGAAGTATTTGTTTGGTCATATGACAAGTTAAGGTGTTTAAATGATCGTTGGACAACCAGGGGCGTTTTATGTATTTTGCCATCTGGATATCCACTATTATCAAGCTCTCGCACCTACAGCATCTCCGAGGCGAAATTGAACAATTTGTGAAAGTTGAATGCGCAATTTGACCCTTTTCCCAAACTTCCTCTGAAATTTGAAACCGGCTCCAGAGCGAAGCCGTATAGAAAATACTGACCACCGTAAGAGTCATCTCTCCTCCAAATCCAACTATGGCGATGAGCAAAGCTGCAAAACTACCCGAAGAAATCATAATTGACATATTTTCCCTCCTACCTGCAAAGTTTATAGGACAATATAGGTGCGTGTCAAAGCAGTGGTGTAACCTTCTCTCAGACCCAAAATTCATCAAATCTCACCAAAATATCCATGCCCATAAAGGAGAAGAGAAACTCATCTATGTCTCTTGGTTTTGCGAACTTCAAACTATCACGTTTAACCACAACCCCCTAAATGGAATCGATATCATCTCAAGGACGCTTAATTTGCAGCAGCTTTCAAACAGCTGGGTAAGTGTTGCTGGCTCATGTAATGGCTTGGTCTTGGTGATTAAGAGGGAAGAGGCTAAATATTTGATCAATCCCACTACCTTAGAGTACCATAAAATTCCAAATTTTGATTTGGCTCTTCCTGTGCCAGGTAGTTGTAGCATGTATGGTTTCGGGTACGATACTCTTAGCGATGATTATAAGGTGGTTACACTTTCTTATTATGATTCATTTGATGAAAATGAGCCTGCAATTATGGACACTTTTGTGGATATTTACTCTCTGAGAAAGGGTCTTTGGAAGAGACTTGAGAGTTCTCCTTATGATCATCCACTTAGTGACCGTGCTTCTGGGGTTTTGGTGAATGGGGTTTTGCATTGGTTGGTCTGTAAAACTTCTCCGTATTCATTTTTAATTGCTGCTTTTCATTTAAGCGATGAGAAATTCTTGGAGGTAGCAGGACCTACTGGTCTTGGTAGTAATTACTCACTGTGTAATCTTGTGGTTCTTAGAGGGTGTCTTTGTATATTCACCGGTATAGGTAAAGACATGGACACAGTTACATTTTGGATGATGAAAGAGTATGGGGTTAAGGAGTCTTGGACTAAATTTATGATTACAGAACCGAATTTAGATAGATCCATGTGTACACTATTGTGTTCAGTGACTCATGATGATGTTCTATTAGATATTGAAGAAGAGTTGGTTGTATACAATATGAAAGAGAATCAACGTAGGGATCTGATGGTTGATGCATCTCCTATTATATATGAAGCTCGAACCTTTATGGATAGTCTTGTCTCTCCTTCCTTTGTCGAAGGAAACTGAAGGCTAATGTATTGTTTGATGCGAGAGATGATGCTGTATACAGGTATTACGAGAAACATTTTCTGCTGTATTATCCACCTTTATCCTCTTTCTCCATTAGATTATTCAAAGGCAGTTGTATTTCAACAGTACTATCAAGGATGCACCTTTAGCCAAATAAGTTGCCTTTTAAGGAGTATTGCCGGTTTTCTTATTTTATGCCAGTTGCTATCATGTTACAAAATGGAGTCTATGAACCTGTAGGCTGTAGCCTAAAGTGTAAACAACAACATTTCATGGCTTTACATCGGTTTATTGTAATGCCGTATAATACCCTTCATCGATTTGCCGTAACAAAACATCAACTCGTATCAACCAATCAAATTTGTTGAATAATTAGTAATCATCTAGATTCTTATATTTGATAAATCGAATTCACACTGTTCTGATGCTTGCGCATGAATTAATTTGCTTCCTCTTAATTCAAGTTGTTCCTTAAGGATTCTTCATCTTTCATTGCCTGACAAAAAGAAGGCATTCTTTTGCAGTGCACTTCCTCATGTCTTGGTTCATTGTCATTCTGACATTGTAGAGAATTGACAATTTGAAGTTCTATTAATTCTTTGAAGGGAAATGTCATTGTATATTCAATATCTTACAACGAAAACAATGTAAAAAACTAAGGTCACTTTTGGATGTGGGAACTTTGTTGAGTGTAGTATGTCTTAATTTTCGGCAAGGGATGTGATGGATAGAATAATTGGATTTGAGAATTTTTTATCTTAATGGTATGTGTATATAGCATTTTGTCTTCTATTCATTGCTTTTGGCATTATATTCTTCACGTCAGATTATATATTAGGACATATTTGTCTAAAGAAGAGTTGAGTCAAGTCATTGCTTCTTGGTACTGTCATAAATTAAATTACTCTTACCTGATTAAAAAAAAAGAGAGAGAGTTGAGTCGAGTCATTCGTCTCTTTATCCAGGTCTGAGTCCGTTTGAATCTGTGCAATTCATGCTAGAGTGGGTTCAAGACCCATTTTAGTTAAGCATTTAGCAGACTATTTATGTTGAGATAAATGCTGAGTTCACAGATAGATTCCAAAAAGTGTTAAATGAACAAAAAATTCCACAATATTTGAGGACAGATAACACAAAATATATTGCAAGTCATGAGCTGAAAGGAAGTACCTTTTTTTTCTGATAAGGTAAAATTTGTACGAAGCTGGTAGAAAAGAAAACAGAGTTCATGCAAAGACCAACCAGACAAGCTGCTACTCTTTCCTTCCTAACAACTCTAAAAAATCCATGTATTGGTCCAGGCTAACTAATAGATTGCGTTTACACCAGAAAAATCGATTATGCAAACTATATTCTTGACTCTAGAAATATGATATCTATGCCCTTCAAAGCAAGCTTTGTTCCTCTCCATCCATAAGGTCCATAAGATGCAAAGTGGGATGGTCTTCCATATCTGCTTCAGCCCTCTGGAAACCCTTTGAGACTGCCAATTTCTAATAATCTCCTTACATCTTTAGGTGCTACCCATAAGATACCACGTCTGTTCAGAAAAAGTTCCCAACACTGTCTAGAGAATTTGCAATGAAGGAATAGATGATCAACTGTTTCCTGATCTTCCTCACATAAGTAGCATCTACTGCACAGCGAGAAACCCCTCCTTTAACAGCATGCTTAACAACTTTTAGCTGAGAATAATTTATCTTTACTATCTGTCTAAACAAGGAATCCACCTGACTTTGATTAATTTGGACTGAGTTACCTGCTAGAGTATCTGACAAAAATCCTCTAGTTCCTCGTCATTCAAATTTCTTCTAAAATCTATCTGCCACTAAATTAAAAACTTCAAAGACTGACAGGATCTGCCACTAAAAACATCCAAAACATAGCTGAAAACTAGCATTTGCTTAAGATACAACCACTATATGAAGTTCTTTTCACTTGTCTTTGGAAAAAGCGCCCTCGTTATCGCTCTAGGAATTGGCAATTTTTTCGTAGAATTTAATCAACCCCACAACCTTAGAGTACTGTAGAATTCCAATTTTTCATTTTGATGTTCCCATTCCTGGTAGCTATAACATGTCTGGTCTAGACTATGATTTTGCTAGTGATGATTATAAGGTGGTTACTCTTCCTTTTTATTATACTGATATTGCGCATGAAAATTTGGACACTTTTATGGATATCTAAAAGAATGGCCGTATGGAGGAGATCTCAGAGTTTAACTTATGACCATGAAGTTCCTTTCCGCTATTATGTGATTTTGGTAAATGTTGCTTTGCATTGGTTGACTAGAAAAACTCCTAATCATTCATATATAATTGTTGCTTTTAATTTAATTGATGAGAAATTATTGGATTTTCCATTACCTACTGCTCTTGATAATGGTAATTATGCGTGGATTAAGTTTGTGGGTCTTAGAGGTTGTCTTTGTATGTTCGCATGGACGCAAGAAATCAACATTGATATCTGAATGATGAGAGAGTATCCAGTTAAGGAGTCCTGGACCAAATTTAAGATTACAGGACCTAATATAGATTATGGTACGAGTCTTTGCCGTCCCTTCTGTTTAACGAGTGATGATGTTGTATTGGATGTGGATGGAGACAAGTTGCTTGTCTACAATGTGAAAGAGGATCAGTGGAGGTATATGAATAACTACTATGTTTGAAGGAACTAGAACCTTCATGGAAGTCTTGTCTCTCCTACGTTTGACAAGGACATTGAAGGTTACTTCATTACTTGGTGCAAAATTCTGAGATGATGTTGTATTCAGGTATTACCCAGACATTTTAACGTTCTCCCATTCATTTGGTGTATTTTGTTTAGTATGTTTAATTTGGTCCCGGTATAATGGTATTTAATTAGATAATAAACCCCATAGAGTATCGTGAATGGTAATTCTTTCCTCATAGAGCCTAAATTGCGTGGACTCTTCATTTGTGGTGTTGCACCCGCGTTGACACGACGCCGACACTAGTATGGGTGTGGGATACGTTCCGGATATGGTCAATTAACATTGAGTACTTTCTATGTCGCGCGGACTCTCCAAAATGTAGCCGTACCTGTGTCGGATCCTTCAAAAATGTACTACTTTTGGAGGATCCGACACGTATCCTGATACATTTTCGGAGAGTCCGAGCAACATAGAGTACTTTGACCACAAACTACTTAGAAATTAGAGATAAATTTGGCATTTTGATTTCTCAAGATAAAAGCTACTCTAGACTTCTAGATGGTTACCTACAACTTGAGAACAAAAGATTGAGTTACTGCACTCTACAAGCTAATGTAAGTTTTCAACATAATGTTTCATATTTAGGCATATTCTGTAGCTTTTATTTTTAGATAGATATTGCCAAGTCTCCACCCATATCTGTACCTGTAAATCTTAAATTTAGATCATGAAGGATCCAGCCTCGGATACCCGCACCCGAGTCCAAGCAACTTAGCATAGAGCTTTGTGATGGTAATTCTTATGTCCTGAAGAAAATATACAATGATTGGCTCATATAAAAATGGAAATGCTTGGAATTGTAACTTGCTTCAATTCAACATCATAGAATGGTGGCTATTTAAAGAGGAAAGAATAGTTCAATTTTGAGCACATGCAGTCTTGAAAAGTAATAGTTACAGATGTTTTGACTGAATCATGATTAGCTCATTTAAAATTATTGTTGGCCACTCTGTTGGATACTGTTTTAAGCAATACCGACGGTAAAACTGTGATCTAGCTGCTCTAGAAACTCAAAAAAAAAAAAAATTTAAAAAAAGTCAAGTTGTCTACCTTCTTGATTGTATAATTGTCAAGATCTATCACTACAAAGACTCTAAGATAGATATAGGTAGCTGTCTACCTCCTTGATTATAATTGTCGAGATCTATCTCTACAAATACTCTTAAGATGGATATCGGTAAGCCGTTTACCTCCTTGATTGTTAGTTGTCAAGATCTATCAGTAAAAAGACTCTTAAAATAGATCTATTGGGTAGTATCACAGCTTAAGAAGCTAACCACCCTGCTGGTTAGTGATTCATCGTATTTTCTATTACAATAAAGACTCTCAAGATAGATATCTGTATCAAAAATACATTGATAAGATTAACTACTGAGGAAAAAGGCCTTTAATGTAAACAACCTCATGTTATTGTTCAAGAATCAAGGCATAACAATCCCTATGTTATTATTTTACAATCCATATACTGTAGTGTATGAATAACTAATCTATAATCCTAAGGACCCTTTGGTCTATTGAATATTCAAGGAATACCCTAGTTTAACAAATCGACTTTAGGATTCTCCTAATAGTTTCTCCTTTAAATCCAACTTTAGCAATGAGCAAAGCTGAAATCGTACCCCAAGAAATTATAACTTACTTGCCCGACTGCCTGCAAAGGTCATCTGCCAATATAGGTGCATGTCAAAGCAGTGGCGCAATCTTCTTTGAGATCCACAATTCCTCAAAGCTCACCTCACCGTCCACACCAATAAAAGAGCTCATTTTTGTCGCTGGTTCTCACTCTCTTTACACTATCATCTTTAACCACAACTGGAATCAATGCCATTTCAAGAAAGATTTAAGTTTCAGCAACTTTCAGACAACTGGGTTAAGTGTTGCTCTCTCATGTTATGGCTTGGTCTTGGTGGTGAATAACAAAACTATTAATGTTTTAATCAAACCCACAACCTTAAAGTACCATACAGTTGCAAACTTTCATTTGGCTCATCCTCTTCTTGTTCATGTTGTTATTTTGTCCATTGTTCACCTTGAAGCCCTTGAGCCAATTCTCATTCACAGCAAAACGAAGCATTTTGCTTAACCCTTCCATAACCAATAAAAATATGAAAGGGGATATTAGGTCACCTTGCCTCAGACCCCTTTGAGTAGCAAAGAAACCTTGTGGAGAGCCATTTATAAGAATAGAGGATCTGACTGTGCTGATACAGTGCCAAACCCAGTTCAGCCACTTTGTGCCGGAACGCGATTCCTTCAAAACAGTGAGTAGAATGAGCAATTAACATGACCATATGCCTTTTCTATATCAAGCTTACACATTATGCCTGGCCTCTTCTCTCTCTTCCTGGAATCAATGCATTCATTTGCAATAAGTGATGCATCCATAATTTTTTATTTTTCTTTTTCTGTAGTGATTTCTGAATTTTGTCCCCTTATTTGATTCAATAAATGATTGCTACTGACCCATAGAGTCTTGTGAATGGTAATTTCCTTCCTGAAGAAATCTTTTAATAAGAATTCTTCCTTCCTGAAGAAGATACAGTGATTAATTCATCAGAAAATATACAGTGGAAACTGTATTACGTAAAATGAGTCACACATGCATATCGTACTTGAATTGGTGTCGATTCAGCATTATTGGATGCTGCTGCTTTAAGGAAGAAAAATAATTAACTTTGAGCATATGCAGTCTCGAAAGAAAGTTTTAAATGTTCAGGCCCTTCTCTGAATCATAAGCTAATCTCTCAGCTTGAATTATTGTAGTGTTCATCTTCTGTGCTTTACATTTTTAAGCAATGTGAGGGTAAACTCTTATGTAGCTGCTCTATATTCTGGAAAAGAGTTTATATCATCTATCTCCTTTATTATGAATACCGAGACTCTAACGATCGAGATTTGGCAGTATTTATCGCTTAAGAAGGTAACTATAGACGGAGCAAATGCTTACTGGACTCTTCATGCAGAAATATGTCGTTATTTTCAGGTTTTAATTTATTTGCTACTGTAGGAGTGGATTGTTCATAGTATTATCCACCTTTGTCATCTTTCTCCTCAAGATTATTCAAAAGCTGCTGGTTTTGGCTTTGTTTAGGACTCCAGGGAAAACTATGCTTGGAATTCTAAGTAATAATTTCAGCAGTAGTATCAAAGATGCACCTTTAGCCAAATCATTTGCCTTTCTAATCCAATAAAAGTAATATCTAAACTACTAAAACTCATTGTTACAAGGCAAGGATAATTTAAACCATTGAAGAGAAACTGCCAAATTTGTGAATCTTCCTTGAACCTTCAACTTGTTCTTCTTTTCTCTCTTTTTGTTTCAGCCTGTCATCAAATTAACATAAACTAGCAAGGGAACTAGCACTATCAAGTGATAAAATTACCTGAGTCTGGCATAAAAAAGTTATATAATCAACTCTTAATCAAACTTATCATACATAGATTTCTTGTAATGCCGCATAATACAAAATTGATTTTGTTCTGTTGCTTGCACAGGAATTAATCTGCTTCTGGTGCCCTATTGATTGGAATGTCGTGTTTGTGCAGAGGCCGGAATCTCTATATACTTTAATCCCAAGGGTGTTACTCTTTCATTATGATGTTGCAACTGTTAGAATTTCAAAACTGAAGACAAATCACCATGATAGAAGAAGAGTATTCGAGGAAAACTTGCACTTATGATTTGAATCTGGTGAAGTACACAAAAGCAGTAATACAGAAAACGTCTCGAGAAAAGTTCCCTTTTGAGAAAACCCCTCATACTTGAGTTTTGTATTGTTGACTGTCTATATCGTTTCTCGACATTAGATAAGTAGATGATCTGAGTAAGTATTTGCATACTCATTTGACAAGAGGTGTTGTAATGTTTCCAATCATGTTAAAGCAGCAATATTGTCCTTTGTGTTGCAGTATCAAAATTTCTAGCTCTGTTGTATGTTTTATTGCTCATCAGATATAATAACTGTGCTCTGGCTTTAGTTTCACTCTTCCTTGAGCCGAGAGTCTACCGGAAACAACCTCTCTATCTTTGTAAGGTAAGAGTAAGGTCTGCGTATACACTACCCTTCCCAGACCCCACTTGTGGAATTATAGTTGGTATGTTGTTGCTGTTGTATATAACTGTGCTCGATAGAGCAAAAATGACAGGGCAAATTCAAATCAATGCAAGTCAATAGAATAGTTGCATGGATTGAGACATGAATGCAAAGCAAATGTCTGGAAAGTTGGCTCTGACTCTTAGCTCTCGTTTTCCCATTTTAACATATTTGCTTGACAAAATGAGTATTTGTAAACATATAATCATCCATACATTTGTTTAGGTAATATAGCTAATGGGCGTGGATTTCACATTGATATGGCTAAAATAGGGGAAGGATGATGGTCAAAATCGAGATGGGATCTGTGTGATTTTGGAGTATATTTGTAAATAAAAAAATAAATATATGACACTCTAATTTGATGTGGACGCTAATGTGTTAGGGACACTTATTTTATGTACATTTTAAGGGAATTAATGATATGTTTTTAGTTGATATAATTTATGTATTCAGATACGTTTTCTGTTGTTTGTTATATTACGAATTGTAGATACATTTTTCGTTGTTATAAGATGTATTAGATGTATTTAAGATACTGTATTCATGAATACAACAGCAAAAATAGTTGTGAATTAGGGAAGTCCAGCTAATCAGTTGTTATATTTGAGTGTATTCGACTGTATTCATGGCATGAAACATGGGATTACAGTTGGACAGATTATTGTATTCGACTGTATTCACCGTGTGAAACAGGGGATTACACTGTTTTTAAACGGAAAGTGAACCAATTAAATTAATAGACTCCTAATTAACTCAACAAACTCAATTATAACACACAAATTTTGTATTTTCAGTTATAAAAAAGATTCTCAACCGAAAAATACCTCATAAACATGACAATCTTCAAAGAAATTATATAATACATCTGAATACATATATTATATTAACTAAAAAAAATATATGAATACATTCATGGCATATAGCGAGACAGTGAATACAATGAAATACATATAATATAGCGGGATATATTGAAATACAATGGAAAAAAAAGACAGTGAATACAATGAAATACATATAATACAACAGGATACATTGAAATACAATTAAAAAAAAAGATAGTGAATACAATGAAATACATGGAATACATCGAGATACATTGAATTAAAATGAAAAAAAAGACAATGAATACATAAAAATACAGTGTGATGCGTTGAAAAAAATTGAAATATATTAACATAAATCAAGTTGCTCAGCCCCAAACTCCGTCGTCTTTGTTCAAGAACAAACCCTAATTCCCGGCGAATCCGCCATCGAGCAAAAACCCTGAATCTCACTGTTTCCACGCATCAAAATTACATCAGTATAAGAAGCTGTTGGAGAAGTGGGAAGAAGTCCAAAGTTTGAATTCTATCAATCCATCATCTTCTAGTTTTAGGGTTCCTGTTGTTGATCTAAAACCAGAAGCAGTGGGCCAAGTATTGTATGGCGACAAAGGAGAAAAGAGGAGGTAATTGTTGTTGTATAATTGTTGAAATTGTACAAGAAAGAAAAAAAGAGGATATGAGATCGGGAAGTAGAGAGAGGGGGGATAATAGATATGGGGTAGGGGATGAGAGAAATTTGAGGGGATATAAGAGATAAAAATAATACAAAGCTTATATTATGGCTTAAGGGTAGGAGGTGACCATAAATAGATATTTGGTTATAAAAAATCAAAAGATAGCTATGGAATATAATTTTTTAAAAGGATATTTATTTAAAATAAATAAAGTATCAACCTTTGCTATAGGAGGTAACTATTCCTATAAAATATTATTTTTCAGTTTTTTCTTTCAAAGTTCGAATTTCTTTTCTCTTTTTACCATTGAGGTTTATATTGAAATGCATACATCTTGCTGCCTTAAATATGGAGCGTTTTAGCTTTTAATGAGCATCAATGTTTTAAAAGGCTCGGGCATGAGGCGAAGGATTTTACATCTGACGAGGCAAGGCTGAGGCATGGAGCGTAAGTCCCACTGTTATTTAAATTTTACTAATTTCAAAATTTTAATATAGCATAAAATAAAAAATAATTATAAAAATTACATTAACATCACAAAATTATAACGAATAATTTACTTAAAATATTTATAAATTATAATTCAACTATGAATAACAGGAAAAGTATGACATATATCATAATATGTAAATTAGCTTCAACATAGTTACAACTCATACATCAAAAGTAATATATATGATACGAAATCTTATATGTATCTCTTAAGAATTAATAAATCTTGAAAGAATTTCGATATTATAATTTGATATTTTTCGTAAAATACTCTTTTTATTTAATATGCTTTCTATTTTGAAAGAGAATTTATATAAAAACACACAATTTAAATATAATTTTCTAGCATAATTTATTTTTAAGTTTCAATAATTTAATAAAGTGACACATAATTCACCATACAATACCATGATAACTAACTATTTGTAAATAGTTACTAGCTAATACTGAGCTGTTACATTAATAAGTATTGTATCTCGTAAACGTAAAAAACAAATATTTAAAAAAATAACTATAAAGAAAATTATGGACTATTATATAGTAAAAGACATAACAAAAGTTAAGATATTTTTTAAATGAAAAATTGTTTTAAAATATATTCTGCATTTTGAGGCCTTAAAAACCTATTTCTGCATTACCTAAATTTGCGTGCAGTCCGGGCGCGTAGCGGGAAAGCCATTTTGTGAAAATCTAGTGAAAATGATGAATTTTGACATTTAAAATGAATTTAAGATGACTTCGGCCAATATTTTGGGTAAACGGACCTGAACCCGTAATTTGACAGTCCTGAGGGTCCGTGGAAAAATATGGGACTTGGGCGTATATCCGGAATCGAATTCCGAGGTTCCAAGCCCGAGAAATAAATTTTTAAAGAAAATTATTTTCTGGAAATTTCTATGAGTTTTGGAAATTAAATGCATTCTGAATTTGATGGTATCGGGCCCATATTCTGATTCTGGAACCCGATACAGGTCTTATATGTGAAATAAGATGAGTCTGTGAAATTTGGTAAGAAACGAAAGTCGTTTGAGGTGATTCGGACCCGTAGTTGTGAAAATTCTTACTTTGAAAGTGTTGAGATTTTCTTAGATTTCTATGCTAAATTCGTTGTTTAAGAGGTTATTTTTGAGATTCGATCGCACGGATAAGTTCATATGATTTTTTGAGTTAGTATGCATGTTTGATTTGGAGCCCCGAGGGCTCGGGTGAGTTTCGGATAGGTCTCGGAAGGTTTTTGAACTCATAAAATTTGCAGGTTTTTCAGTTTCTGGTGTTTAGGTATGTTCTTCTTCGCATTCGCGGAAGGACTCTCGCGAACGCGAAGGGTTAGTCGGGCTCAAGGAAATCTCCTTCTACGTGAATGCGAGCTACAGGACGCGAACACGAAGCTTTGGGGGTGTTTACCTTCGCGAACGCGGACCTGCTATCGCGAACGTGAAGGCCTTTGGGCCTGGCAGGGGGAAGGGAATTTTGTGCTAAGCGAATGCGGCCACTGGCCCGCGAACGTGAAGGCTTGAGGAGTTAAGCTCTGCGAACGCGAGCCGACGAACGCCAACATGATGGCTAATTGGCCTGACCCATCGCGAACGCGATGAAGGTCTGTCCAGTGATTTTAAAACAGAAGCCAAAACGGGACTTAACCAAAATTTCATAACTTCTTCTTCCAATCTCCAAATTGGGCGATTTTTGAAAGAGAATTTCACCACAATCCATAGGTACGTAATCTTAGACTCATTTTATTCAATTTTCATTCACACCCATTAGATTTCTAGGCTTAAATCATGTTCTTAAGGTTAGAAAATTAGAGATTTGGGTAGAGTTAGGGCTTTTTGTATAAATGGGATTTAGACCTCGTTTTGGGGTCAAATTTTGGAAATAATTATATATTCTGACTCGTGGGTGAATGGGTGATCGAGTTTTTGTCCGAACCTCATATTTTGACCAAGCGGGCCTGGGGTCGATTTTTGACTTTTTGGAAAGAATGACATGAAAACTATAATTAAGCATTGGAATTGGATTATTTAGAGTTTATTGATGTTATTAAGTCGATTATGTCTAGATACAATTGATTTGGAGACAAATTCAAAAGGAAAAGCGGTGTTTGAGGCTTGAGTTGGCCGTGGAAGTTCGAAGTAAATATTTGGTCTAACCCTAGCTTGAAGGATTAGGAGTTGCGTCCTATTTACTACAAGTTACTTGTTGAGTACGGCGTATAGGCATGGTGACGAGTATTTATACGTTGGTGTCAAGCATGACCGCGAGTCTTAAATTGAAATTGATGTGTTCTTAAATAATACTACGAATGTTTAAGTTGATGATTCTCTGTGTTGAGCAAGGATTATGAATATTCTCGTGGGAATTACTTATGATTGAGTATTGGTGTTAGTTGAGGTATTTAGATGTTGGAACAAATTTGGTTATAGTTGTTTCTTCCTTGCTGGATATATTTACTTATACTGTCGATTCCCTTGTCGGGATAGCATTGTTTCTTTTTTGATCCCTTACCAGGACTCTAATTGTGAATTGGTATTGAACTGTATATGTGGATCAAGTTGCACGCCGCAATAATGATATAATTGGATCGGGTTGCACGCCGTAGTAATGATATAATTAGATCGGGTTGCACGCCGCAAGAGTGATAAATGATATGGATCAGGTTGCATACCGCAACAATAATAAACGATATGGATCGGGTTGCATGCCGCAACAGTGATAAATGATATGGGTTGGGTTGCACACCGCAACAGTATTATTACGTTTTGGATCGGGTTGCCTGCCGCAACAATAGAAAATACAAATTGTTTATAGATTGGCTGCGAGTTCTTTATTGCTTTGTTGTAGATTCTAAGATGTTCCTTATGCCTTCCTCTTAAATTACTGTTGGTATTGATATTCCCTCGCAACATGTAACCCCTCCCATCTTTACTCGTTTATTTCTGTGTTATTTTCTGCTGCATATTATATACTGCACATGTTTATTTGGAGGCTGGTCCTAGCCTCGTCATTACTTTGTCGGGGTTAGGCCAGGCACTTACCAGCACATGGGGTCGGTTGTGCTTCTACTACACTCTGCACTATGTACAGATCCAGGAGCGGCAGTGTTTGGACCGTAGCATTTGGGTGGCTGCCTTCAGTCTAGCTAGAGATCCCGAGGTAGTCATGCAGGCGTCCGCAGGCTCGGCGTTCTCTTCTATCTTTATATGTATTATGTTTTTCATCTACTTTCGAGACAGATAGTACTTTTCTTTCAGATATTTGTATGTAATATTCGTAGACAGTCCGTGATATTGTGACACCAGATTTCGAGTAGAGATATATGTTGGCGTAGTTGTACTGGTTATAGTTAATTTATCAGATTAAATCTTCCGCTTGTTTTTAATTATTGTTAATGTTTCACTGATGATCACATGTTAGTTTAAATTGTTAAAAGGGCTAATAAATGAGTTAGAAATTCTACAATATACGGCTTGCCTAGCTTCCACGAGTAGGTACCATCACGACTCCCGAGGGTGGGAAATTCGGGTCATGACAAGGTTGTATCAGAGCTCTAGGTTACATAGGTCTCACAATTCTCGGACAAGCTTGGTAGAGTCTGAAGGATCAGTACAGAGACGTATGTATTTATCCCCAAAGGCTATAGAGTTAGGAAAAACTTCACATTTATTCTTTCTTGTCGTCCGGTTTTGTTTCTCAATACTAATTGAATTTCTACTCTGTTCTTTCGTAGATGGCGAGAACACGCACTTACTCATCTACCGATCAGTAGCCCGAGCCCCCAGCAGAAGCTCCTACGAGGGGCAGAGGGCGAGGCCAAGGCCGTATTAGAGACCGAGGTAAGGGCAGAGCTCAGCCTAAAGCAGCAACACCAGCGGCGGAGCCTCAGGTTGACTTTGATGATGAGGTTCCGGCCCAGACAGTTCCGGTGGGCCCAGCTCATGTCCTATAGGGGTTCATTGCTACCCAGATACTCCAGGATGCTCTGGTCCGTCTAGTGGGCCTTATGGAGAGTGTCATCTGGGCAGGTTTGCTTTCTGTAGCACCAGTCGTCTCTCAGGCTGGAGGAGGAGCCCATACTCCTGCTACTCACACTCTGGAGTATATGGCTCCCCAGTTTCAGACTCCAGCAGCTCAGCCAGTTGGAGAAGTTCAGTGGGGTGTGGTATCCCAGACCAGTTATGGAGCAGATATGTCTGTCGATGCTTTGTGGAGATTGGACAGGTTCACCAAGCTCTTCACTACTACTTTCAGCGGTGCATCTTCTGAGGATCCCCAGTATTATCTAGACAATTATCATGAGGTTCTCAGGAACATGTGGATAGTGGAGACCAATGGGGTCATTTTTGCTACTTTTTGCTTGTGTGGATTTGCCAAGACTTGGTGGAGAGATTATTGCTCGGCTAGACCAACCGGATCGCCAGCTTTGTGTAAGGTCCCGTAAATAATTTTTGGTCTCAAAACTTAGTAACTCGTGGTGTCGACTCCGAATATGTGTTAGGAATGTGTAGAATTCTTCGCGGCGAGCTTGCGAGACGCGGTTCGGACCCTTGAATTTAAGCCTTTAAAAATCAAAAGAATCAATTTTCCAGAAAATTGTCATTTATGCGGTCCAGAATGCGGTCGCAGATCAGCTATGCGGACCGCATTCCTGCCGCAGAGTGAAGCAGAAGAATTGTCAAAATTGAAGTTGAAAATGCGGTCCATTATGCGATCGCATAATCAATATGCGGACCGCATTTCTGCCGCATAGTTAATCAGAGAGTTGGTCTAAGTTGATGTTAAAAATGCAGTCCATTATGCGATCGCATAATCAGTATGCGGACCGCATTTCCACCGCATACCCAGGCAGAGATGTTCAGTGATTGGGGTCAGTTCTGCGGTCCAATATGCGGACCGCATGCCAATTATGCGGTCGCATAGTGCGACCGCAGATCTTGCTCGGGCTTCTATTTTCTAAAATGTAAAACCCGACCCCCTTTCTAATATAACACCCTAACCCCTCATTTTAACCATTTTTCTTAACAAAACAAGAGAGAATGAGGAGGGGTTCTTGAGAGAGAGTTCATTTTCTTCAAAATTTATTCCTCAAATTATCTGGTCCGGAAAATTTTAAAGCAAGTGTCTTCATCTCCATTTCTACAGGTAAAATCCCTACC
>MU706332.1:1431-48643 GCA_026770625.1 Nicotiana glauca
TCCAGTTTTCACATGAATTCTTACTCATCAATCACCCAAAAACGAGATTGAAGACTAGGGTATAGAACCTTACCTCTTTGATGAAGAACTTGTGATTGGGTTATTCGATTCTTGAAGATTGATGCAAGATTGGATGATTCAAATGGTGAGTTCCCCCAATCTCTCTCTAAAATGCTCTCACCTCTCTCTAGAATGCTCAGAAAATTACCCCAAAATGAACCCCAAAGAATATATATTGAAATGGGTTCGGGTTATAAAAAGTGGGAAGTTAACACTCCGAAGTGGGGTCTGCTGTAGCAGAACGGACCGTAGAATGAATATGCGGTCCGCAGAATGCACCGCAGAGTCGACACCAAAACTGGGCTACTCTGGCCCAATCTGCGGTCAAAATGAGATCGCAGAGTGCAATCTGCGATGGGTTCTGCGGTCGCAGATTTGACACAGGTTCACATTTTTCCAGCCTTTGGTAATTTGATCATAACTTTGTGTAGGAATGTCCAAATGACGAACGGTTTAAAGCGTTGGAAACTAGACTCAAAGATCTTTAATTTGATAGGTTGTTAATCACCCAATATCCTTGTATAACTGGAGATATGATCGTTTAAAGTGAGGTCTTATGCGCACTCATTTACAACTTCGTCGATTATGAAATTTTCCAACTTCAAAAGTTCCCGTTAGCCATCCGAAATCACACCGAAGCCCCCGGGACCTCAATCAAACATGCCAACATATCCCATAATATTATTCAAACTTGTTTCAATCAATAAAATACCTCAAACAACATCAAAGCCATCAATTTTCATCAATTCAAAGCTTAAGTTAAACTAAAACTTTCAAAACTCATATTCAATCAAAAACCCGACCTAAACACCTCCGAATCAACTGAAATTTTGTACACAAGTCCAAAATCACCTAACGAAGCTACTGAAACTCTCGAAATTCCATTATGACTCCCAGATCAAAATTTCACCTATCAACCGGAAATTGCCAAAATACTAATTTCGCCAAAATAGGTTAACTTCTTCACCGGACCTCCAAAATTACTTCTGATTGCGCTCCTAAGCCTTAAATCATCCCCCGAAACTAACCGAATCATCGGAATTCAATTCCGAGCCCTCTAAATCACAAGTCAACATCCGATTGACTTTTCCAACTTAAGTCTTCATAAAAGAGACTAAGTGTCTCATTTCTTAATAAAGTCACTTCAATTAAATTCTAACGCACCCAATACTTATAATGAAACATAAGGAAGAAGAAAATAGGAAGAACGGGGTAGTTACTCACGAGACGACGGGTCGGATCATCACACCCAGTTATCCCCATATCACGCCATCCTATATTGCCATGCCAAGACTATTACTTCAGCAATGCCAGAGTTGCCCAGGTTGGGGTGGAAGTGTTGATACCCATTTTTTTTCTTATGTATTTTTAATCAATATATATATTTTCAAAATAGCATATATGCAGTTATAAGCATGCATAAGCATTTTTATACTTTTTCTATACTTTTTTAAAAAAAGCTCCAAATTGATTTATTTCTCCTTCTTATTTATAAAATCTCCAATAATTATTCCTCAAATTATTTTTGGGTGATTTAGTCATCTAAGTTCTTTATTTACGCCAAAATAGTGTTTAAATTTTTTTAGTGCATTTTTTGTAATTATATTTACATTTTAAAGCTAAATTATATATCTTTGCAATAATAGCCATACTAATGCATAATTACATTATTGGTGCATAAAACAATCTTTTATATTTTTAAAATGTCAAAAAAACTATTTTAAATCATTTTAGTACATGAAAGTATTTTTTTTCAAAATCAATTATTATTTCTTATAAATTATATAGTATTAAAAATGGCTATTTAAAATCTAGCCTATTTTATTTTCAATCAGCCCCAATCTAATCCAATTACCAGCCTAATTTCAATTAAACTACCTCACCCAAACCCCAGCTACCCGATCCGGCCTCCTAAAACCTTTAATCTTGGCCATTGATCATAGAGATCAACGGCCACAAACGACCCTTACTAAAATAAACTGACCTATACCCCCCAAACCATAATCATTTCCCTCTTCTACTGCCATCATATGTTCCTCTCATCTCTCAAAAGCTCCCAACCTAACCGTAATAAAACCTCATTGACCCTCGTCCATGGTCATCTCCGATGACTTCTCCCCACCTCCCAAGCCTCCAATGGCCTCCTCACATTAATCTTGCCATCTCTAGGGCCCTCAATGGACCATGGCTAGTTCGCTCGCATCTATGGTCACTTTCTCACCTATTTTAGGCCATCCAAGTGTGATTCCGAGTAAGATCATCCTATATTGAGTACGATATATGGTTTTCTAAGCGTGTTTCTTCACCTGTATATTGTTCTTTTCGAAACCCTAATTTATTTTCTAAACCTTTTAGATCTGCAGATCTGAGGTGATTTGGGCTTTTTTTTAATGTGAGTTTTATAATAACTTTAAGATTCTTTACAAGAATCGTATGATTTTCAAGTAATTTTCATCTTTTCCCAAACTATGGTTTCCGAAATTTTTTTTTACAAATTATTTGATGACTTTTTGTGTTCAATCTTCTGCTTCTCATATATTTTGACTGATATTGTAAGTCTACTACAATCTTAACTCGCTTGTGTTGAAAACCCTAATTTTTGGGGTTCTTCGTTTGGTTTGGTACATCTGATTGTGATCTTGCTTTGGGTTCTTGTGATTTCTCGTAATTTTCTTGTCCTCATATACTTCTACTGGATTTCTTAGCTCAACCCTTTCACTGATTCTATATGCTTGTGTTTATCATGACTATTCATGTTAAGATCTGGAACATTCTCCTTGAATTAGTGTCGTTCTAACTATTTATTTTGTTAAAGTTATGTGGAATCCTGAATATTTATGTTCTACCTTATTTTATATGCTAAACATACTGACTCTTTCATGATTTTCTCTTTGATTATTCTGAATTCCTTGTTTCTTGGTTTGATTTGAGCACGTTCCCTTAAACTCTCGATTCTTACCTCTCTACTCGATTTGATTGAATTTCTTGCCTTAATTATTTGTTCCTTGCCTTGTTTGTATTTTGCCAATTCTCACTGATTTGTTTTCTTAATTAAAACTTCTATTCATTTACCCCTAATTACCTACTCTATACCAAATCATACTTGATTATTTTCCTTAAACACTTAGCATGCTTTTACCGTTGATTTAATTGTCCCTTGGTTAAGGGAGAGACTTACTGATTTACATGTGACTTCCCTGATTTGCTACTTAATTGATCTCTTATCTTATTTGTTAAGCTTTTGATTAATATATACACCCCTCTTATTTTAAGTTCTAAACAACAGTCTTAGTTCAATAATCACAACTCCTTACACTCTAAAGTTCTCTTTCTCTTCTGCTATTCGTGATACTCACCGATCTAGCTGGTTGAAAGCCAAGACTAGATATTGGAACTTTATTTGCTTTATATTCTGCACCATTTTCTTCAACTGGTATGTGTCGCGCTCCCTTTTTTCCCTTTCCCTACGTGGGGAGAAAGTCCGGGTTTCGACATTCACGGAGTGTAATGACTCATTTCCTTTTAGGAATTGGGTATTTGAAGAGTCTCCACCTCACGGATTATGGTGCATTAGGGCACCTAGAGGGAATAACTCATTTAACTTATTTGCATTACCAGAGAATAGGGTAAGGGCTTGAAGTAACCTCGTGGGGAAGGTGTTAGGCACCCCTCCTGGTCCACAACTGTGGGTCCGGACCGAACTTACATTTACAAATTAGTCCAGACAAATAGTTGAATCAAATAAGTTGTAAACCTCATTGAACAATTCAAGTAGTGAAATAAAGGTTTGAACAAATTATATAAAACCATGTTTTAAATAAGGAAAGGATTTGGGGTAAAGAGGGGTCCTAGGTTGTTTATCCTATAGGATCACCCCACATAATGTCTGGTAAACACTCCTCAATGAGGGGCTACATGTGACATTAACGCGTAGTCATCATATCCCATGTCTTCCCTTCCCATCCCCTTATTGGTCATGTAAAGCGAGTGTTGATCACTGATTCCTATTGCGTGCTACTACCCGTCCCTTCTTAATAATCCCAGAGGGAGTTAGGACCTCTACCCATAGGTGGTTCTAGACATACCCCTAAGGTTTTAAAGGCAAAAATCTAAGGCGACGGTCAAAAAATATCCAGGACTTTCACATAATGAGAGCAAGTAAAAGGCTCATAATTCCTCCTCAAACAAACATACAGGAAGCATGACTCAGACACAAGTAAGGTCTTTATTATCAAGGTCCTAAGGCAGAATTTCTAAGCGATTATACAGAAATAAACCACTTTCATATACATAAGTCATAACCTATTAGTTGCCTAGGACCTCTTCTTTAAAAGTTTATCAGAGACGTTGAACGACAGAAACAACTTCGGAGAAATGCAGGTTTTGAAAATGCCCTAAGGCTTGCCTATATGCAGTAATGTGTCCATGTTAATGCAGAAACAAACAAGTTTCATAATAGACCCTTTTAATACATATAGGTAGAAATGAGATTTCAGCAAATTTGAAAAGACTAATTTTATAAATATTATAGCTTAATAAGTCCGGTTTTAAGAAGTAAACTAAGCGAAATGAGATCAACTTATTAGGCTAATTAGATTTCAGACATAATTGCGAATAGAAATCCCTATAGGCATGACATCTAGGCGTATTACTGGTTTTAGTCAATTTGTAGCACCATGTGAAAAACTTACTGAATCGGAATTATGTCCTATAGGCACAATATCTATACTTGAATTGATTTAAAACATGATTGCTTGAAACCTGAAAACATGGTTTCTAATATGACAAATGCAGGATTTATGAACATGGTTTATATCTGATGCGAATGACATTAAAAGTGAAGTCCTTATAGGCATGATTTCTATTATGATGCAAATGAAGTTAAAAGTAGAACCATATAGGCATGATTCTATTATGCAAACGCAATCAGATTCAACAAGAATAAAAACCCTACAGACATGTTTTCTATTTGAGTGAAGTAAGAACATTTGAAAATAAATCCTAAGAGCAGGATTTCTACCTATATTACCCCACAGAGTATACATCTACCCACCCATTTAATAAATACCCCAAATATCTGTTTACAAATTATTATAGGGCAATAGCTGAATTATATAAGTGAAAATAGAAAAGCAAGAAGCTATTCTATAGAGAGACTACAATTAGGCCCAAGTTTACCAAAGCCTCCAATGGTCTTTCAAACCTCATTTCCATAGACAAATCAGAATTTAGGTGCATCAAAGTTCCTTAAGGGTCTCGAGGACCCCGAGCAATGCATATACCTTGACTTAGTAGCCAAGCATTGAATCAGTGCAGCATGGAAAGGCTAGTCTCAGTATGCTAGAGTTCAGAGGGTTCTCAAGAGGATCCTAAGGCAGTACACATACTAGAGGGGGCAAAACTTATTTAACTAAGAGTAAAGTAAAAGTGCAGGACACATGTTGAAAGACTTTTAGTAAAGACTGGACTTAAAAGTCTATTTGAAAGCAGTTAGTAAAGTAATAGAGATTGTTTGAAAAGGTTGGGGGTGATAAAACAGATCAAGAACTCAGGATAGGATCGCACACATAATCCAAATGAGTTTAATAGTCACACAAGGGGTCAAAGGGCTTAGGGACACACAAGGCATTTGACCACAAACATATAACCCTGGCAAAGGAATTTAGACTGGTTTGGACATGCTCAGCAATGACTGAAACTGGTATAATCACAAACTAATCAGGGAGAATATATACACATAGGGGAAATAGGGATTTGGGGTTCATAAGAATGGTAAGCACACAATAGGTTAAAAAACAGTTGTCCACGCATGCTTGAATTACACAAGGGAGTTCATGAATTTAAAGGTAGGGGAGTCATACTAGCATGCCTAACTACAAACTTCACAACCGAACCACAAGTAAAAGCGATCTAGAAATAAAAGAAACGGAAACAAGAAGAGAAACATGTTGTTGTTGAGGCTTTAAATTAATCTAGGACATACTAGTGAAGATAAAAGTAATTAGAGTAAAAGAACCAAAGAACACATATGATTAGCCTTGGCTTGCAGCCGGCTAATAGTAGCAAAATAACATAAGGAAGAAGGGAGAGCAGAGATTTGAAATAAGAGAGGGGTTTTTGAAAGCCAAGTCCCGTGTCTAGTTAATGAAATACTTAGGGTATTTATAGTTGAAAGTAGGTAGTGGAATAAGGTAAAAATCATAGTAGTACACTAATTTAATAACTCATAATCAATCAATTAGAGAATCGAGAAAGTATTTCCTTGAGTTAAGGGAATTAAGATCAAACGAAATGATTTAGTACCATATAAGGCAAGAAGAAGAATTGGTGCATGATTAAACAAGGAAATGAGCCATAGTTCATTAATCATTAGGCATAAAATAGTCAATTAGGACCAAATTCAGGAAGACCCAATTAAGGAAAGACTACGTAAAATAAAGTACCATAGTAAATTAGGTAATAAAATCAGTTAATTCAACAGACGAGTAGAATTCTAGGGCTTTGAAGGATAATCTTTCAAATACCAAAAGTTAAGGAAAATCATAACCAATCATGGGGAGTCATGATTCTGCATATTTCAACATATAAATAGAGACGAACGAACAGAAGTGGCAAACAAGCAAGGTCAATTATATAGGCAGAAAGAATTAAGAGATGAGCAAACACAATCATATAGAAATGATATAAGTAGGCTAAAGATTCAGCAGGACATATTTGAAGCATAGTGACCATGAGATATTAACGAGACCAAGGCAGAGAAAATCATGCTAACACACAGAGCCAAGGCAAAGAAAATCATGCCAACATACGGAATCAAAGTGAAGAAAATCACGCTAACACATAGAAGCAGAGTAAAGAGAATCAAGCTAACACACAGAAATAAGTAAAGAAAATCATGCTAACACACGGAAACAAGTAAAGAAAATCATGCTAACACACAGAAACAAATAAATAAAAATCTTTAAAAATTAGGGCTTTTAACAAAGTTAAATTAAAATGTAGTAGGAGCATAGAATCGGTCAAGATAAACAAGGAAAAAAGTTTTAACCATAACGAAATCAGTTGAAACAGGTATAGAAAGAACTCCGAGAAAACCCTAGTTTTCAAAGAAAGTAAAAAATAGTTTTAGAATAAAGTATCTTTCAGAAGAAAGCTCGAGAATAAGCAAATCATAGAAGGAAACAGGCTTAAAGCATGAGAATAACATAGATATGAGAGATCTAGAAGGGAGTTAGGGTTTCTCAAGGAAACCTAAGTAGAAATAGAAAGAACCTGTTGTAACTTCACAAATCGTAAAACATATAGTGTGATTTTGCCCAAAATAACACCAGAGAAGTCTCGAACAACAGAATCAGAAACCCTAGGTCCAAATCCATATGGACCGGGACTCTTGAGTGCCTTAGAGATGATGAGCAAGGTGATGAGAGACCCATTGAAGGCTTGGGGTTTGAGAGATAGTCGCCAGAGATGACCGGAGAAGGAGGTGAGTGGAGGATTCTAGGGTTACATTTGAGAGAAAAGTGGAGATGAGAGAGCATCTGAAGGCGGCGCCTTTAGAGAAATGACTTAGGGTTAGGGGTCGATTAGAGTTAAAAAAGGAATGGAATTATTTCGACCGTTGATTTGGGAGATAAGCGGTCAAGATTAAAATGGATAGGTGGGGTTCAGGTTTGGGTAAGGGTTAATAAGGTATGGGTGGGGTGATTTGGGTGTGAAATTGGGCTGGAAAGGAGTCCAATTTTGTCTATAATTGAAAGCCAAATTTGGCTGTTATTTAAATAGCCAATTTTCCCCTATTTAATTTATAAAAAAATAATAGGTAATTTTTGGAAAATAAATTAAGGTGCCAAAATAATTTAAAATACACAATAAAAATTTAAAAATACATGGTCTAATTTTATGCATATAAAATATAATTATATCTTAAAATGGGCTAACATTGCAATTATATGCAATTTAGCTTTAAAAATATTAGATGTAATTGTAAAATATATAAAAATTACCTTAACCATATTTTGGCATAAATATAAAAATCCAATAGATGAATTATCAAAACAATAATTTTAGAAATAATTATTCTGGATTTTATGGATAAAAAGGTAAAAAATAAATCAATTTAAAACCATAAAATTATGGGGAAAATAATGAAAGCCTTGTGCATGCTTATATGCTATTTTGAAGGCTTTTATGGATATTTAAAATATATAGAAAAAACTTGGGTATCAACAATTGCCCCTCTTTACTCGGAAAAGATGAAAGAGTTTTCGAGTAAAGAAATGATGGCCAATTTTGACCGGAAGGGGATGATTTGAAAGACAGAGGCTAAGCTCCAGTTTCTGAGTTGCCTACATATCCCTGGTTTTACAGGAATCAGGCCATGTGTAGTTCTGGATTCACCTGCGGAGTGTGCCGATGAAATTTTTGTAAGAACGGACACGAGATGTGGAAGTATCTACGGTAAGCATTTAAGGCTCGGGACGATTGGAGGGAACTGGAGCGGGATTGCTCCTACTAGGATAGCGATTTCTTACTGGTTACCTGCAGATAAAAGATGCTACAAACGTATTTGCGAAAATTTAAACATAATGCAAATTCCCTTTGGACAATGAAGGTGGTCTTTGGACAGTTAAAGATGACGTCCTTGTACCATGACGTCCTGGGCCATGAATTGTTTAATGAGGGATTCACAGGCCATGAAATGATGTTGTCGGGCCATAAATATGGTGCCTCCGAACCATGATGCCTTTGAATAATAATATGCAAGTTCGAGAGATCCTCAGGCCATAATATGGTGTGTTCATGCTATGAGGATGGTGCCCTTAGACTATGACGCCTTTGGATAGATTAGTGATGTTTCAGCCTATGATATGCAACAATATGAGGGGAAGGTGTTAGGCACCCCTCTTGGTCCACAACTGTGGGTCCCGACTGTAAAGCTCATTGAACAAGTCAAGTAGTGAAAAAAAGGTTTGAACAAATTATATAATACAAAGTTTTAAATAAGGAAAGGATTTGGGGTAAAGAGGGATCCTATGTTATTTATCCTATATGATCATGATAACTAGAGATTTGACCATTCTATACTCCGTCTTTCATATGCTTTGATTAAATATTCATACAAAATCATCCCAAAAGGGCTCACAAGTTGTGCTTGATTGCAAGTTTGATCAACAAAGTGATAAAATGTCAAAGATCAGCTCAAAAGGAGTGAAACTTGCACAAGTACCAAAAACAAAGCAAGCTCATGCAGAACAAGTCCAGTGTGGCCACACACCACTTTTTGCGGTCCGCACTAGGAGATTCAGAGAGGTGAATTTCGGGCTTAAAGGCAGTGCGGCCGCACTAGGTTTTGTGCGGTCTGCACTGAAGGCAACACGGCCGCAGTCCATTCTCTACGGTCCGCATTGCCAAGATTCAGAGAGGTCGAAATTTCAGAGTTTAAAGATGTGCGGTTCGCGGTCAAATTTGTGCGGATCGCACTAGAAGCCTCCACGGTCACGGTTCATTCTGTGCGGTCCGCAGAGCCCAAGTTCGAAGAAGGGTAATTTTGAAGGCCAAAGCCCAGTGCGGACCACAGTCCATTTTGTGCGGTCCGCACTAACCCCGGAGGGGCATTTTTGTCCAGATTTTTCAGCTTAGTATAAATAGATTCTTTTTCCATTTTTAGGGTATCAGATATTGTAATATGTAAGCTGCACTCGTGGGTTTGACTTTCTATGCCATTTTGGGCACTTTTACTTACTTTGTACCATTGAATCTTAGTATTTAGCTTAGCAAGTAATTAATACTTGTTTTTCTTCTTCAATTATGAGTAGCTAGACCCATTATATAGGGTTGTGGCTCAACCCTGGTGTGTGTAATTGATGGGACTTGTATTTTAGGGCTAATTTGACTATGGGTGTTTGTTATTTGGGTCAATGCCATGGTTAATTTCTGAACTAGTGGTTGTAAACACTAGTTTGTATTGAGTTGACTTGAGCTCTTCTTGAGATAGAGAGATTAAGTCTCCGAAATTGACCCAACAAGGAATTAGGGCGTATTCAAGAGATTGATAGCCGCAATTAAAGGGTTAAACTTTGAGAGAGTAATACCCGACTTGAACCCTAGTTGCTTGTGCAAATTTGTATACCCAATTGGTATTGAGAAATTTAATTGGGCAAAATCACTTGAACCACCGAGAGGTGTAGAGTGGGTAAATTAGTGCAACCGTTATATCATATTCCCCAAATATATCAAAGATGCCTTAGACTCAAGTACCCGTCAATTGACCACCTAGGCAGAAGTTACTACCCTAGTGCCTTTTAAACCATTAGATACAACTTACAATCTTAGTTTAATTTACAATTTGAAGTTTGATTAAACTAGAATTATAAAGAAAATCCCAAAAATGAATAGAAGACCAATTAAGAGCACATACGCAATCCTAAACTAGATAGATACTTGATTCCAATTCTAGCTCTCTGTGGATATCGATCCCGACCTAAAATTGGGTAAAAGCTATTGCGACCCTATCTTGCTACTTATTAGTAGTGTGAAGTTGGAAGCGATCACTTTTTGGCGTCGTTAACGGGGAGCTAACGGTTTTGGCTATCTATTTAGTTAGTTTTGTGTATTGTTCTTCTTTCCTTCTTTGTTACTAATTTGTGTGTGTGAATACTTTAGGTACCAAATGGCTTTAAATGCTAATGACCCTCTTGGAAATATGCTTGCGGGGGAGGAGGTTGATGATATTGGAGAGAAGGAGGTGCCTCTTGTGCCTCTCAAACCACGACGAGGCCGCCAAGACAATTCTAATGAAAATGTCCCAGACCCTTCTCCGCCACCTCCAAGAGCGGTTCCTCAGGTGTTATCGAACCAAGGGTATGAAAGTGCTATTATCCCACCCAGAATCAGGGCGGACAATTTTCATATAACTAATGTGATGTTGACCTTACTTGAGCAGCGTGAGTATTTCATGGGTGTTGTAGATCAAAATGCCTACAAACATCTCAAGGGGTTCATGGATACATGTTAGGGTAGCAAGCAGGTGAGTATGTCCGAGGATGCTCTTAGGTTGAGACTTTTCCTATTTTCACTTCGGGGGAAAGCATTAGATTGGCTTGAGAGACTTCCCAACCATTCCATCACAACTTGGGATGAGTTGGCAGATAAGTTTATTGCTAAATTGTTCTCACCCGGGCACATGGCGGCACTTCGAGATGAGATATTGGCCTTCAAGCAAGAACCCACGGAACCTTTGCATGAGATTTGGGAGCGGTATAGAATGATGGTGAAGGAATGCCCCAATAATGATATAACGGAGAATATCTTGCAACAAACTTTCTACCGGGGCATCAATACTACAAATCAATGCATAATCAATCAACTCGCTGGGGATAATTTTATGAAATTGTCGTATGATGAAGCTTGTGCCATTCTTGATGAGATAGTAGATATGTCCTCCACATGGCAAAGTAGAGCCAATGTTCCTCAAGGTGACCCTACAGTTATTTATTTGCATAAGGAATTACACAACAATGGGCAAGCTATAACGGAGTTGACAACTACTACGAACCAATTGGCTAAGGCACAACTGCAACAAGTCCAAAATCCTCGACAAGTGAATGCCATGGAGGGTATTAATATGCTTGTCAACAAGAGAAGGCAAAGAAGGCAACAAAACCAAGGGAATTCTGAGCAATTTGATGATGATTATGATGGGTTTCAAAATGATGGCTATAATGAGCAAAATGAAGAGGTACAATATGTGAACAACCATCAAGGCCAACAGGGCAACTCTTCCAACCAACAACAGTGGCTACCCCAGGGCAATTAGGGCGATCAACAACAAAACAATGGTAATTGGGGGAACAACAATCAAAACAACAACTGGGGCAATCAGAACAACAATCAAGGCAACCAAGGGAATTGGAAGGGTAATAATAACAATTGGGGCAACAATAACAATCAAGGTGGATGGAACAATGGGAACCAAGGAAACCGGGGGCAAGGCTTTCAAAGGCCCCTAATGTACCAGCAACCAAACAATCTACCCCCTTTCCCTTCTCAAGGTCCTAGTTCTTCGGGTAACAATATGGGTAGAATTGAAATGATGTTCAAACAAATGATGAAGAAGAATGCGGATTCAAATGCACAATTGGCTTCCCACAATACCTCTATTAGAAACTTGGAGGTGCAATTAGGCCAAATCTCTCAATCATTGAATACTCGCCCTAAGGGTTCTCTACCAAGTGATATGGTAGTAAACCCAAAGGTTGGTAACAATCATGTCATGGCGGTTACGACAAGAAGTGGGAGAGGCGGTGATGTGAATGCCTCGAAAAAGCAAGTTGTGGATGTTGATGTTGAGTTGCAAAAAGATGAAGTTCCTTTGGTAGTTGAAGATGTGGTTGATGACAATGTGAATAATGAAAAGCGGGGATTGACATTAATGAGGCCGAGGTGGAAACTCAAGATACTGTGAACCCGTCTAAGAAATACGTGATTGACATGTCGGAGCCAGTTGTGCCAAAAGCCAAGTCCCCTTTGACAAGTCCACCTCCACCTTATCCTCAAAGGCTCGCAAAGCAGAGAAATGATAATCAATTCAAAAAGTTCATTGATATGATGAAGATCTTGTCCATTAATGTGCCTTTGGCAGAGGCTCTTGAACAAATACCGGGCTATGAAAAGTTCATGAAAGACTTGGTCACAAAGAATCATTCTATGGATTATGAAACTATAAAGATGACTCACCAAGTTAGTGCTATAGTGCATTCAATGGCCCCAAAGCTAGAGAATCCCGATGCTTTCACCATTCCTTGCACCATTGGGAGTGCGGATTTTGCCAAGCTTTATGTGATCTAGGGGCAAGTATCAACTTGATGCCCTACTCAATTTTCAAGACTTTGGGCATTGGGCCACCTAGACCAACTTCCATGAGATTACAAATGGCGGATAGATCAGTTAAGCGACCTTTGGGTATTGTTGATGATGTGCTTATCCGGGTGGACAAATTTATCTTGCCAACGGATTTTGTGACATTGGATCGTGCGGTGGACTATGAAGTCCCGATCATATTGGGGAGACCTTTCCTTTCTACTGGGAAGGCTCTAGTAGATGTGGAAGCAGGGAAACTCACTTTTAAGGTGGGTAATGAAAAGGTAGTATTCCATGCGTGCAAGTCAATGAAGCAACCCAATTTTACCAAAGTATGCTCATTTGTGGATTTAGTAACGGATTTGATAATTGATAATACAAGTGCTATGATTAATGTGGATGACCTGTTGGAGGCCGTGTTATTAAATCTTGATATCAATGATGATGCAAGCCGAGTGGAGTGCGTGAATGCTTTGCAAGGGATGTGCTCTTATTCTTATGAGCCTAGGAAGCTATCCTTCGACCTTGAAAATAAAAAGACTCCTCCAACAAAGCCTTCAATCGAGGAACCTTTGGTGTTGGATTTGAAGCCATTGCCTCTATACCTCAGGTACGAGTTCTTAGGCCCTAGTTCTATTTTACCAGTTATTCTTTCTTCGTGTCTTACTAACTTGTAGGTAGACTCCACTTTGGCGGTGCTCAAAAGGAGGAAGAAAGCAATTAGATGGACATTGGTCGACATTCGGGGAATAAGCCTCGCATTCTGCATGCACAAAATCATTTTGGAGGATGATGCAACACCCTTCTTGGATCATCAAAGAAGATTGAACGAGGCAATGCAAGAAGTGGTGATAAAATGGTTGGATGCCAAGGTTGTGTACTCTATCTCTGATAGCTCATGGACTTCTCCGGTGCAATGTGTGCAAAAGAAGGGTGGGATGACTGTGGTGACAAATGACAACAATGAAATTATTCCCACCCGGATAGTTACCGGATTGAGGGTATGCATGGACTACCGGAAACTGATAAGGTGACCCGCAAGGATCATTTACCTTTACCATTCCTTGACCAAATGCTTGATCGCCTTGTGGTGCGTTCCTTTTATTTCTTTTTGGATGGATAATCAGGGTATAATCCAATATTAATCGCTCAGGAGGACCAAGAGAAGACCATATTTACTTGTCCATATGGCACCTTTGCTTTCTCTCGGATGCCGTTCGGGTTGTGCAATGCTCCGATGACATTCCAACGTTGCATGATGGCTATTTTTACCGATATGGTGGAAGATATTTTGGAGGTCTTTATGGATGATTTTAGTGTGGTTGGTGATTCATTTAAAGAGTGTTTGGGAAATTTGGATAGAGTTTTGGCCCGATGTGTAGACACAAATCTCGTTCTTAATTGGGAAAAACACCACTTCATTGTTGAGGAGGGCATAGTGTTGGGCCACAAAATTTCAAAACATGGGATTGAAGTTGACAAAGCCAAGATAGAGATAATTTTAAGGCTTTCTCCCCCCACTTCCGTCAAAGGGGTGAGGAGTTTTCTTGGGCACGCAGGGTTCTATCGGAAGTTCATTAAAATTTTTTCGAATTTAGTTAATCCCTTGTGCAAGTTTCTAGAGAAAGATGCTAAGTTCATGTTTGATGAGAAATGCATGGAGGCCTTTGAACTTCTCAAGCATAAGTTGACCACCACTCCTATCATTACCGCGCCTAATTGGAGCTTTCCCTTTAAGCTCATGTGAGATGCTAGCGATGTTCCAGTTGGAGCGATGTTGGGTTAACGTGTGAACAAATTATTTCATTCGGTGTACTATGCGAACAAGACAATGAATGACGCTCAATTGAACTACACGGTTATCGAGAAAGAGTTGTTAGCCATAGTGTTTGCAATGGAAAAGTTTTGGCCGTATCTTATGGGGGCCAAGGTCATAGTGCACAATGATCATACCGCCCTTAGGTACTTGATGACAAAAAAAAGATTCCAAAGTAAGTTTGATGCGATGGGTGTTACTACTTCAAGAGTTTGATTTAGAAATTGTGGACCAGAAGGGTAGTGAGAACCAAGTGGCGGACCACTTGTCCCATTTGGAGGAGTAGGGGAGGCCTTGTGATGGCCTAGCGCGTATCAAGAAAAAGAAAAGAAAAAAACATTTCAAGTAGAAAATAACTCGCCAAAAATTTAGTACATAAAAAAAGAAAAGTCTCTCATGAAACCTTCTACCAAGATAGAAAGTAAAGAGGAAGAGGCATGACCAGAAGAATTGTGTGAAATATGTGAATTTATCCAGTTGAGGCATTCTTGATTGATTAAGACAAAATGATTCCCTAAATACAGCTTAACTCTGTCAAGCCTGTACGAGTAGTGAAGAAGTATAGAGCACTTTGGTTGGTTGTTGACCAACGGAAAGCATGGGAGAAAGATGCACAACCTTCTTTGCTTGCGCATCTTCTCTTATGATATATATTGAAAATTCAATCATTGATTTCCCGACGAACAACTCCTTTCGGTGTCAATGAATGATATGCCATGGTTTGCCGATGTTGCTAATTACCTTGTGACCGAAATAATCCCGTGTGAGCTCTCTTTTAACCAAAGGAAGAAGCTCAAGTGGGATAGTTTGGATTTCTATTGGTACGAGCCATACTTGTTCAAGATTTGCACCGACAGAGTGATCCGTATGTGTGTACCTGAGGAGGAGCAATTTAGCATCCTAGAGGCTTGTCATTCCTCCCCCTATGGTGGCCATTATGGTGGGGCGAGGACGACTTCTAAAGTTCTTAGTTATGGGTTTTATTGGCCAACCTTGTTCAAAGATGGGAGTGATTTAGTAAAAAGGTGCGATCAATGTCAACGAGCGGGCGGGATTTCCAAGAAAGATGAGATACCTCTAAACACCATTCTCGAAGTTGATATTTTTAATGTATGGGGTATCAATTTTATGGGCCATTTTGTAAGCTCGTGTGGAAACACTTACATTCTTGTAGCGGTTGATTATGTATCAAAATGGGTTGAGGCCATGGCCTTGCCCAACAATGAAGCTAGGAGTGTGGTGGCATTTCTGAAGAAGAGCATTTTCACAAGGTTTGGTACGCCTCGGGCAATTATTAGTGATGAAGGATCGCATTTTTGTAATAGAGATTTTGATGCCTTGCTTTTCAAGTATGGTGTCAACCACAAAGTGTCTACACCTTATCATCCTCAAGCAAGTGGCCAGGTTGAGATGTCCAACAGAGAGATCAAGAGCATTTTGTCCAAAACTGTCAATGCAAATAGGACCGATTGGTCTAAAAAGTTAGATGATGCTCTATGGGCTTATCAGACCGCTTACAAGACTCCAATTGGTATGTCTAGTGTTTGGAAAATCATGTCATTTACTAGTGGAGTTGGAGCATAAGGCCATGTGGGCCTTGAAGATGTTGAATCTTGAGTGGGATGTAGCTACAAATCTTTGGGTTAAGCAACTAAATGAACTTGATGAATTTCAGTTCCATGCATACTCCAGTTCGTCCTTGTACAAGGACAAGATGAAGTACCTTCATGACAAATATGCTTGTGGAAAGGAGTTTAGAGTGGGTGATTTGGTGCTCCTATTCAACTCTCGGCTACGGTTGTTCCCGAGAAAGCTAAAGTCAAAGTGGAGCGGACCATTTGAAGTAGTGTGTGTGACCCCTTTTGGTGCTCTTGATTTGAAAAACAAAAATGGTGAAGTTTTTAGAGTGAATGGGCACCGGGTCAAGCATTATCTTGGAAAAATTGATGACAGCCACGTGGTGGCACTTATTCATTTCAAATGATGTGATGGTAACTCGCGTCGTGCCGCGATGTTAAATCAGGCGCTTCTTGGGAGGCAACCCATGTGTTTTTCATTCTTGTTTTTATTTGATTTTCATTGTAGTGTAGGATTGATTTTTGGGCTAACTGGTTGTGAGATGTTACAAGATTGAGTTGATGCAGTGCAGGACATAATTTAAAAAAATGCACAGGTCGCTGAAGTTTCCAGTGCATCCGCACTACCATTTTGTGCGGACTGCACTGGTAAAGGGTGATGAGAGTAGTCTAAGTTTGCCACCGTGTCCACTGTCCATTTTGTGCGGACCACGGTGGGTTGCTTAGATGACCTGGAACAAAACAGACCAGTGCGGACCGCGGTCCATTTTGTGCAGTCCGCACTGGTAGTTGAGAATGGGCCCCGGGGTTTTCTCTATAAATATACCCTGGGGGCCCCCTTTTACTCTTTTCGCACTTTTGCCTCTCAGACCTAAGAAAACACTGTTCACTACCCTTACTTGCTCGTAATTACTCATTGGAACTTATTTGCTTCAATTTATCTCATAATCTGGTACCATAATCTCCCTTTTACTTGTTTAATTTTGTCAATTTCATTTAATTTTCGTTTTTCTTAGCTTCTATTTCTTCTTCCTCTCTCGTACTTTCTTAATTGCTAAGTTAGGTTAGTTTAAATTTTGAGGCATGTGGAATTAGTTAGCTTAATGGGCTGGGTAATCACTTAGCAACACCTACTATGTGCAAAATTGGACTTAAGAGAACTATTTCATGAACCCTAAGTTAGTGCCGAAATTGGGCACTCTATGCGGACCGTGATCAATTTTGTGCGGTCCGCGGTACCCTAGTGCGGTCCGTGGTACCATTTTGTGCAGACCGCACTGATGAATGCTGAGAAGTTGAACCTTGGGCAGTGCAGCCGCGGTTGATTTTGTATGGTCCAAACTGCTTAGATACAGAGAGTGGGTAGTCTGAACCCCACCTCTGTGCGGACCACAGTTGATTTTGGGCGGTCCGCGGTGTCCCCAGTGCGGCCATAAACTGGTAAGATACAAAGGATGTTTTCTGAAACCCACACCTGTGCGGACCGCGATTGGTTTTGTGCGGTCCGCACTGGCCCCTGTGCGCCCGCACACCATTTGTGCAGTCCGCACTGGACTATTTTCTGCAACATGTCTGCAACAATTTCATTCTATTCTGCAACATTGTTTTATCTGAGACTACTGATGCTAACATGCTAATTGAATTATGGCTGCAGACAATGGTTAAACAATGAGGAAAAATCTCAAAACACCCGGGCATAGGTGAATCTTCCTGGGGAGGGAAGAAGAAAATGATCAAACTCACTCCCCAAGTACGGGAAAACATTAAGAAGACAAGAGAGCTGATCAAAGCTGCTGACAGAGCTGCTTCACATTCCCGTATGAGCCCTCCCGGGATATTTCTTCAGACTCCATGCCAGAATATGTTGAAGATTGGCCGGGAAGATTCAGATTGATAGATACTACTCCTCCACCATCACCCACTGCCCAAACACCAGCACATGTTTCTTCTGGGTCGTCTAAGGGCTCAGCAGCGGGTAGTGAAGAATACTCTACCTCCCCCACAACTTCATTATCCGAGGAGGGAGTGAAAGAGAAGGGGAGGAAGTAGAAAGAGATGAGGAGGTAGCTGAAGGAGGCGAACCAAGGGTTGGGGGCATAGATAGAATGAGGAAGCCGGAAGTTTGGCGAGATAGGTTCGTAAGTGAGGTGGCGTACCATAAATTTAGGGAGTGGTTGCCGGCAAGAAAATTGATTTTGAAGAGTAGCTTCATTGATAGAGACCTATTACCCCACAACCCCAATGTGCAAAGATAATTTAGGACTAGAGTGGGCTGGGAACATTTTCTGAAGGAGTGTGTGGATGCCAACGAACACATGGTCAAAGATTTTTACTGTAATGTAGCCCACATAAAAAAGGGCTCCAAAGTGACCAAGGTTTGAAACCAGGCAGTGTTATTTGAAGGGAAGTACCTCAATGAATACCTTGGCTTCAATGAGGAGGATGAAACCTTATACATGGCGAAGTTGGAGATGGAAGAGGAGGTTCATCCCTGGCTAGCATAGTACCTGGCAATCCGAGGTACCACCCCCAACTGATTGACTATTGGAGTCAAGATCTTGAGACTAACTTTGAATTTTAATGCACGAGGATGGGAGGCTTTAGTGGGTAGCCGGTTGGACCCCACGACACATGAAAACACCCTTCCTCTTTCTCGAGCTGTGTTAGTGGCTTCCATTATGGCAGGGACCCCATCAATGTGGGGAATGTGATGTCGAGGATTATCTCCATCCTGGGTGTGGAGCATGACCGAAACTATCCTTTCCCCATCACCCTCACTATGTACTTTCAGGATTTGAAGGTGGACAAGAAGCCCTACGGTGTTGGAGTCAAAGCAAAGGCCCCCTTCTACTGGTACAACATGTAAGGATATGATAACCCAAGAGCAAGAGTTTCAAAGGTACAACTGTTGCTTAACTGGCCAGTTTGAAGAGCTAGTTGTGGCAGCGGCTCATGCTGACCTACCTTCACCTCCACAGATATCCCTCTCGGTCCATCCATATCCACAAATATTCCTGTTGATCCATCTACCCCAGCAGGCTCGGAGATTCCATCTTCTCAGGCCCATCCCATTACTGCCCACCGACTAAGCCAGGCTCTTACCAGTATCAACAACTGGATGTCCACAACATTATCCTAGTTGTCTATCTTGACTACCACTGTAGAGGATCAATCAGCTCCCCAGCCCTACGGGTGCCCCAGTCGATCGAGGATGCGCTCAAGGAGATACTTGACAACCAGAAGAAGATCCTTGACACTCAGGCTGCACTATCAAAGGCAGTTGATTCACATAGCAAGGCTCTCAAGGAGCTTGCTAGGGAGCACAAGAAGCTAAGGAAGCCACGAGCCTCCAAAGAGTCTGTGAAAGAGCTGGGTGCACATGTTGACATACTGAAGGCAGATCAACTGCCTTTAGACTTATTGCTTGAGGATCCATTACCTGCAGCTCATCCACAACCGGTGTAGTCATAGAGGCCTCCGAAGAGGAGGAGGATGATCCCTAGTGCTGATGATGCTATCATCCAGTTGGCATACCCACTGGAGACTTCCTCCAGTCAGCCACAGGATTCACCAGTTTTAGAGCCTGTTCAGGTCTAGGACCAGGTCCCAGTAGCAGAGCAGCAGACCATAGGGGACCAGTCTGAGGTCCCTGAGCACAGAAAGGACCCAGGGACCACACATGACCCTATGTAGATAGACAAGCCTTAGAGAGTCTTCTATATACTTTCCCTCTTATCTTTTGATGCTTTATTTAGACTAGTTGGCATTGGGGACAATGCCATCTTTTATTTGACGGGTAGGCCCTACTATTCATTTTGGATGATTGTATATATTTAACATTTTTATGCTTTCTTTATCTTTTATCTTTGGTTTGTATATAATTCTGATATTTTATTACATTTATCGCATTTTGATTTCACTTTGGGTCTGTATATAAAGTTATATCTCATTCTATATATTCATCCCATCCATTGTATATTCAAAGCCCGTTTTGTATATATGCATTCTATTTTCCGCAAAAATTTTCGTTTTTAGCTTCTTATTTGTGATTCGTAGCTTTTTTTTAGGAGTTTGCAATAAGCATTTGGTTTTCTTAATGCCACGATTTTTTCCAAAGGTGGAATGTTGTCTGAATCGGGTGGCTCTTCCCAATGATGGATAGCGTGACAAGCTTCTTAAGGTTTTGAGTCCGTTTTTCTTTTTCTTTTTGGTTTTTAGTAGTTAGTAGTTAAGGATGCCTCTAGCAAAGCTTCACTTGGGCATAGCACATTTGCCTTTGATCTTATGGTCAAAAATAAATTGTTGTGTTTAGGATGGTGAAAGGAATGACTTTGAGACTCTTGTGTTGGCCGATAGTCATCAAGTGGTTTTTCGGGACCATTGTGTGCTCAAATCGTATCTAAGGTCGTTGTGGGCCCCCGACTCTATGTCTTTAGCAATCCCTTAAATTGTGTGGTGAATAATTGAATTGCAAGTCCAAGTCCCGAGCCATTAGTCTAGAACTTTCCCTAAATGTTTGTTGAGGTGAAATCCTAGGTGAATTTTGACTTGAGACATGATTATAAGCTCTCATTGATCCAAATGATAGTTTGAAGAATTCCATAACCTACCAGTGATATGATCCCTAGTTAACCATTTTGAGCCTTAGACCTTTTTCTTTCAAGAACCAAGGTACAAGCCTATACCCATTCTAAAAAATACCCTCTCTTGGCACTCGATCTTTCCTTTAGCACATGGCAAAAATATAAGTTTGGGGGGAGAGATGAGGATTGTAACAAGGTGGTAAAAAGGCACAAAAATGAAGAAAAGGAAAGGCAATGAAAAAGAAAGAAAAGCAAAAATACAAAAAGAATGTTCAATGTGAAAAAGAATAAAAAGAGATTCAAGCAAAGCAAAGAATGAAAGGCGTGGAAAGTTGAAAAAGGAGAAAAGGTTTGAAATGCATAAGAAAGAGTGACATTGTATCTCTCTAACCCCTTAGAAAGAAGTGAAAATGACTCAAAGAGTCAAGTGAATAGATGCCAATTGAGTCAAAAGAAGTGCTTAAGGGAAGGTGAAACCCACTTAGACCCAAACATTCCCCACCCTAAATCAAAAGCCTTCACAATGTCTCCACAAAAGCCCTATATGATCTTAAGTTGAATGAAGCTTACATTAGTGGATACTCACATAAGGGGCAAGCATATGGTACTTAGAGCCGGACTTATGACTTTTTCTTGAGAGAGATGAGTAAATTTCCATTAACCTCATTTTGCGTGCCACTATTCTAAAGGTGACGTTTGCTTAGGGAGAGTTGAGGATGTATGAGTTTGGATTCCACAATAACCAAATTAATTGAAAGAGTTCTTTGATGTATTGAGTCAACTCTTGATGCTCTTGTGTCGCACTTGATCCATGGTTGTTCAAAGAGTAAATGTTGTTAATGGTTCATTTGTATGGAGAGTAATTGTTAGTCCCAATTAAAGCTAGTTGATGTTGCTTTAGGACAGCTGAAAAGTTTCTTGGATTTGCCCTTAAGGGGTGGGTCTTATTTTGTTTGCTTGAGGACAAGCAAAAGCTAAAGTTTGGGGGAGTTGATAACTAGAGATTTTGACCATTTTATACTCCTTATTGCTTATGCTTTGATTAAATATTCATACAAAATAATCCCAAAAGGGCTCACAAGTTGTGCTTGATTGCAGGTTTGATCAACAAAGTGACAAAATATCAAAGATCGGCCCAAAAGGATTGAAACTTGCATAAGTGCCAAAAACAAGGCAAGCTCATGTAGAACAGGTCTAGTGTGGCCGCACACCACTTTGTGTGGTCCGCATTAGTAGATTTAGAGAGGTGAATTTCGGGCTTAAAGGCAGTGCGGACACACTAGGTTTTGTACGGTCTGCACTGAAGGCAATGCGTCCGCAGTCCATTTTTGTGATCCGCGTTGCTAAGATTCAGAGAGGTCAAAATTTCAGAGTTTGAAGCCTGCGCGGTCCGCGATCAACTTTGTGCGGACCGCACTTAAATCCTCGTGACTGCGGTACATTCTATGTAGTCCCCGGAGCCTAAGTTCAGAGAAGGGTAATTTTAAAGGCCAAAGCCCAGTGCGAACCGCACTAACCCCGCAGGGGCATTTTTGTCCAGATTTTTTAGCTTAGTATAAATAGATTCTTTTCCATTTTTATGGTATCAGATATTGTAATACATAAGCTGCACTCGTGGGTTCGATTTTCTAAGCCATTTTGGGCATTTTACTTACCTTTTACCATTGAATCTTTGTATTTAGCTTAGCAAGTAATTAATATGAGTTTATCTTCATCTATTTTTTGTTTTTCTTCTTCAATTATGAGTAGCTAGACCCATTAGCTAGGGTTGTGGCTCAACCCTAGTGTGGTTAATTGATGGGTCTTATATTTTAGGGCTAATTTGACTATGAGTGTTTGTTATCTGGGTCAATTTCATGGTTAATTTCTGAATTAGTGGTTGCAAACACTAGTTTGTGTTGAGTTGACTTGAGCTTTTCTTGAGAGAGAGATCCTAAGTCCCCGATATTGACCCAACAAGGAATTGGGGCATATTCAAGAGATTGATAGCCCCAATTAAAGGGTTAAACCCCGAGAGGGTAATACTCGACTTGAACCCTAGTTGCTTGTGCAAATTTGCATACCTAATTGGTCTTGAGAAAGTCAATTGGGCAAAATCACTTGAACCACCGAGAAGTGTACAGTGGGTAAATTAGTGCGACGGTTGTTTCATATTCCCTAAATATATCAAAATGCCTTAGACTCAAGTACCCGTCAATTGACCATCTAGGCGGAAGTCACTACCCTAGTTCCTTTTAAACCATTAGATACAACTTACAATCTTCAACTCTTAGTTTAATTTACAATTTGTAGTTTGATTAAAGTAGAATTATAAAGAAAATCTCAAAAATAAATAGAAGACCAATTAAGAGCACATACGCAATCCTAAACTAGATAGATACTTGATTCAAATTCTAGCTCTCTATGGATATCGATCCCGACCCAAAATTGAGTAAAAGCTATTACGACCCTCTCTTTCTACTTATTAGTAGTGCAGAGTTGGAACCGATCAGATCACCCCACACAATGTCTGGTAAACACTTCTTAATGAGGGGCTACACGTGACATTAACGCGTAGTCATCATATCCCATGTCTACCCTTCCTATCCCCTTATTGGTAATGCAAAGCGAGTGTTATTCACCGATTCCTATTGCATGCTGCTACCTATCCCTTATTAATAGTCCCGGAGGGAGTTAGGAACTCTGCCTATAGGTGGTTCTAGACGTACCCCTAAGGTTTTAAAGACAAAAATCTAAGGCGACAATCAAAAAGCATCTAGGACTTTCACATAATGTGAGCAAGTAAAAGGCTCATAATTCCTCCTCAAACAAACATACAGGCAACACGACTCAGACACAAGTAAGGTCTTTATTAAACAAGGTCCTAAGGCAGGATTTCTAAGCGATTATGAAGAAATAAACCACTCACATATAGAAGTCATAACCTATTAGTTGCCTAGGACCTCTTCTTTAAAATCTTATCAAAGACGTTGAATGACATAAACATCTTCAGAGAAATGCAGGTTTTGAAAATGCCCTAAGGCTTGCCTATATCCAGTACTGTGTCCATGTTAATGCAGAAACAAAAAAGTTTCGAAATAGACCCTTTTAATACCTATAGGCAGGATATCTAATGAGATTACAACAATTTTGAAAGGACTAGTTTTAGAAATTTTATCGCTTAATAAGGCCGGTTTTAAGAAGTAAACTAAGCGAAATAAGATTGACTTATTAGGCTAATTAGATTTTCAGACATAATTGCGAATAGAAATCCCTATAGGCATGACATCTTGGCGTATTACTGGTTTTAGTCAATTTGCAGCAACAAGTGAAAAACTTACTGAATCAGAATTATGTTCTATAGGCATGGTATCTATACTTGAATTGATGTAAAACACGATGGTTTGAAACCTGGAAAAATGGTTTCTAACATAACAAATGTTGGATTTATGAACATGGTTTATATCTGATGCGAATAACATTAAAAGCGAAGTCCTTATAGGCATGATTTCTATTGTGATGCAAATGAAATTAAAAGTGGAACCCTATAGGCATGATTCTATTACGCAAATGTAATCGTATTAATATGAATAAAAACCCTACATGCATGTTTTCTATTTGAGTGAAGCAGGCAGATTTAAAAATAAATTCTAAGAGCAGGATTTCTACCCATATTACCCCACAAAGTATACATCTACCCATCCATTTACTAAATACCCCAAATATCTGTTTACAAATTATTACAGGCCAATAGCTGAATTACATGAGTGAAAAAATAAAAAATTATGAAGCTATTCTATAGAGGGCCTGCAATCAGGCCTAAATTTCCCAAAGCCTCCAATGATCTTTCAAACCTCATTTCCATAGACAAATTAGAGTCTAGGTGCATCAAAGTTCCCTAAGGGTCTCAAGGACCCCGGGCAATGTTTACACCTAGACATAGTAGCCAAGCATTGAACCAGTGCAATGTGGAAAGGCCAGCCTTAGTATGGTAGAGTTCAGAGGGTTTTCAAGAGGATCCCAAGGTAGTACACATACTAGAGGGGGCAAAAACTTATTTAACTGAGAGTAAAGTGAAAGTGCAAGACACATGTTGAAAGAGGTTTAGTAAAGACTGAACTTAAAAGTCTATTTGAAAGAAGTTAGTAAAGTAATAGAGATTGCTTGAAAAGGTTGGAGTGACAAACCGTATGAGGAACTCAGGATAGGATTACACACAGAATCCAAATGAGTTCAATAGTCACACAAGGGGTCAAAGGGCTTAGGGATACACAAGCATTTGACTAAAAACATATAACCTTGGCAAGGGTATTTGGACTGGTTTGGACATGCTCAGTAATGACTGAAACTGGCATAATCACAAACAAGTCAGGGAGAATATAAACACAGAGGGGGAATAGGGATTTGGGGTTCATAAGAATGGTAAGCACATAGTAGGTTAGAAAATAGTTATCCATGCATGCTTGAATTACACAAGGGAGTTCATAAATTTAAAGGGAGAGGAGTCATACTAGCATGCCTAGCTACAAACTTCACAACAAAACCACAAGTAAAATCAGGCTAGAAATAAAAGAAACTAAAACAAGAAGAGAAACATGTTGTTGTTGATGCTTTAAATTAAACTAGGACATGCTAGTGAAGATAGAAGCAAGTAGAACCAAAGAGCACAAATGATTAGCCTTGGCTTGCAGATGGCTAATAGTAGCAAAGTAACACAAGGAATAAGGGAGAACATAGATTTTAAATAAGAGAGGGGTTTTTGAAAGCCAAGTCTTGTGTCTTATTAATGAAAGACTTAGGGTATTTATAGTTGAAAGAAGGTAGTGGAATAAGGTAAAAATCATAGTAGTACACTGATTTAGTAACTTAGAATCAATTAATTAGAGAATCAAGGAAGTACTTCATTGAGTTAAGGGAATTAAGATCAAACGGAATGATTCAGTACCATATAAGGCAAGAAGAAGAACCAGTGCAGGATTAAACATCTAAAGGATCTAGAGTTCATTAGGCATAAAGTAGTCAATTAGGACCAAATTCAGGAAGACCCAATTAAAGAAAGACTAAGTAAAACAAATTACCATAGTAAATAAGGTAAAAAATCAGTTAATTCCAACAAACGAGTAGAATTCTAGGGCTTTGAAGGAAAATCTTTCAATTACCAAAAGTTAAGCAAAATCAGAATCAATCATGGGAGTTATGATTCTACATATTTCAACATACAAATAGAGATGAATGTACATAAGTGGTAAACAAGAAAGGTCAATTATATAGGCACAAATAAATAAGAGACGAGCAAACACAGTTATATAGAGGTGATATAAGTAGGCTAAAGATTCAGTAGGACATATTCGAAGCATGGTGAACATGAGAGATTAACGAGACCAAGGTAGAGAAAATCATGTTAACGCACAAAACCAAGGCAAAGACAATCATGCCAACACACGGAACCAAAGTGAAGAAAATCATGCTAACACATAGAAGCAGATTAAAGAGAATCAAGCTAACACACAGAAACAAGTAAAGAAAATCATGCTAACACACAGAAATAAGTAAAGAAAATCATGCTAACACATAGAAACAAGTAAAGAAAAATCTTTAAAAATTAGGGTTTTTAACAGGTTGAATTAAAAAGCAATAGGAACATGGAATCTGTCAAGATAAATAAGGGAAAAAGTTTTAATCATAAAAAATCGGTTGAAACAAGTATAGAAAGAACATTGAGAAAACCTAATTTTCAAAGAAAGTAAAAAATGGTTTTAGAATAAAGGATCTTTCAGAAGAAAGCTCGAGAATAAGCAAATCATATAAGGAAATATGCTTAAAGCATGAGAATAACATAGATCTGAGAGATCTAGAAGGGAGTTAGGGTTTCAAAAGGAAACCTAAGTAGAAATCAAAAGAACCTATTGTAAATTCACAAATCGTAACACACATGGTGTGATTTTGCCTAAAATCACACCGGAGAATCCTCTAACAACAAAATCAGAAACCCTAGGTCCAAATCGACATGGCCCTGGACCCTTGAGTGCCTTAGAGATGATGAGCAAGGTGATGAGAGACCCATTGGAGGCTTGGGGTTTGAGAGATAGTCACGAGAGATGACCAGAGAAGGAGGTGAGTGGAGGAGTCTAGGGTTAGGTTTGAGAGAAGAGTGGAGATGAGAGAGCATCTGAAGGCGGCGCCTTTGGAGAAATGACTTAGGGTTAAGGGTCGATTAGAGTTAAAAAAAGAATGGAATTATTTGAACCGCTGATCTAGGAGATCAGAGGTCAGGATTAAAACGGGTAGGTGGGTTCCGGGCTTGGGTAAGGATTAATAGGGTATGAGTCGGGTGATTTGGGTGTGAAATTGGGTTGGAAAGGGGTCCAATTTTGGCTATAATTGAAAGCCAAATTTGGTTGTTATTTAAATAGCCAATTTTGCCCTATTTAATTTATAAAAAAATAATAGGTAATTTTTGGAAAATAAATTAAGGTACCAAAATGATTTAAAATACATAATTAATAATTTAAAAATATAGGATCTATTTTTATGCATATAAAATATAGTGATATCTTAAAATTGGCTAACATTGCAATTATATGCAAGTTAGCTTTAAGAATACTAGATGTAATTGTAAAATATATAAAAATTACCTTAGCCATATTTTGGCATAAATATAGAAATCCAATAGATGAATTATCAAAACAATAAATTTGGAAATAATTATTGAGGATTTTATGGATAAAAAGGGAGAAAATAAATTAATTTAACCCCTTAAAATTATGAAAAAAATAATGAAAGCCTTTTGCAAGGTTTTATGAATATTTAAAATATATAGAAAAAAATTGCATATCAACAGTTGCCCCTCTTTACTCAGGAAGGATGAAAGAGTTTTCGGGTAAAGAAATGATGGCCAATTTTGACCGAAAGGGGATGCTTTGAAAGACAGAGGCCGAGCTTCGGTTTCTGAGTTGCCTACATATCCCTGGTTTTACAGGAATCAGGCCATGTATAGTTCTGGATTCACCAACGGAGTATGCCGATGAAATTTTTGTACGAATGGACACGAGATATGGAAACGGCTACGGTGAACATTTAAGGCTCGGGATTGTTGGAGGGAACTGAAGCGGGATTGCTCCTGCTAGGATAGTAGTTGCTTACTGGTTACCTGCAGATAAAAAATGCTACAAATATATTTGCAAAAATTTAAACGTGATGTAAATTTCCTTCGGACAATGAAGGTTGTCTTCATACATTTAAAGATGATGTCCTTGGCCATGAAGTGTTTAATGAGGGATTCGCAAGCCATAAAATGATGTTCGCAGGCCATGAAAATGGTGCCTCCGAACCATGATGCCTTTGAATAATAATATGCAAGTTCGATATATCCTCATGCCATGGCCTGGTTTGTTCAGGCTATGAGGATGGTGCCTTTAAACTATGATGCATTTGGACAGATTGGTGATGTTTCAGCCCATGATATGTAACAAGATAAGGCTTAGTCTTGCAAAATGGAGGTCAGAGCTTAGCCTGACTGGAAAACAAGTAGATGGTAGTAGAAAATAGAGCAACATCGGAGCAAAGAGGGGCAATGCTTAGTCCCGTGCAAGTGGGGAAGCAAGGATCATCATGATGCAAATGAGGAGGAAAATATTAGCCTCATGCAAATATGGAGTCAGGTCTTAGACTCGTGCAAGGTTGGAGACAGGGCTTAGTCTCATGCAAGCATGGAGTCAAAGATTAGACTAATGTAAATATGGAGTTAGAGATTAGACTCATTCAAATATGGAGTCAAGGATTAGACTCATGCAAATATGGAGTCGAGTATTAGACTCATCCATGATGGGAGACAGTGCTTAGTCTCATACAAAGAGAAGGCAAATATAGAGGTAGAGCTTAACCTCATGCAAGATTCGGGACAATGCTTAGTCCCATGCAAATGGAAGGCAATGCTTAGCCTTATGCAAATATGGAGGCAGGGCTTAGCCTCATGCAAAATGTGAGACAAGGCTTAGTCCCATGTAAATGGAAGTTAATGCTTAGCCTTATGCAAATATGGAGGCAAGGATTAGCCTCATGCGTGATTCGGGACAAGGCTTAGTCCCATGCAAATATGGAGTCAAGGATTAGACTCATACAAATACGGAGTCAAGGCTTAGACTCATGCAGGTAGGGACAAAGAGATTAGACTCATGCAAATATGGAGTCATGGCTTAGTCTCATGCAAAATTTGGGATGATCGCAACCAACTCCACGCTACTAACAAGTAGGAGAAAAGGGTCACAATAGCTTTTACCCGATATGGGGGTCGGGATCGAATCCTCAGAGAGCTAGAAGGGAATTCGGGTATCTACTTAGAATAGAGTTGCGTGTGTGTTCTTAGATGATCTTCTCTTCATTTTGGGGTTTTAATTATAACCTATTATTATCAAACTACTAATTAAAACTAGATTATGCTACGAGATGATTGCTAAAGTTGTATCTAATGAGAATAAGGGTACTAGGGTCGTCACATCACCTAGGTGGCTAATTGACGGGTAGATGTTACTAACGTTCGATTGACATAATTGGGGCTTATGCTATAACCATGGCATAACTTTACCCACTCTCACACCTCTCGGTAGAGAGAGTGATTTTGCCCAATTGACTCTCTCGAGACCAAATGGGTAGGCAAATTAGATCAAGCAACTAGGGTTCAAGGAGGGTGATTACTCTCTCGAGGTTTAACCCGTTAATTAGGACTATCATTTCTCATGAGTCCATACCAATTCCTTGTTGGGTTAATTTTGGAGACTTAAACTCTCTTTCTCAAGCGGAGTCAAACCCACAAAGCACAAATCAGTGTTTGCAACCACCAATTCATAGAGTAAAACATAAAATCAACCCAAATAGCAAACACTCATAGTTAATCTAACCCTAGATGGCAACACCCATCAATTAACCACACTAGGGTTGAGCCACAACCCTAGATAATGGGTTTAGCTACTCATGCTTGAAGGCAAAAATGAAGAAATAGATGAAGAATAATACATAATAACTAAATGCTATATTAAATTACAAGAATCTATCGTTAATTTGAAGATAAGATACCAAAAATGGCTACAAAAATTGTTCTCACAAGCGCAGTTGTGTTCTCAAGATAACAGATGACCTAAAAATGGTAAAATGTTCTATTTATACCGAGCTGGAAAAACTGGACAAAAATACCCATATGGGGTCAGTGCGGGCTGCACAAAATGGACCGCAGTCGCACAAGGCTCTTGGATTTCAAAACTTGGCTCTCTGAAGTTGGGCTCCGCGGACCGTGCAGAATGGAGCGTGGCTGCGGAGGCAACTAGCACAGTCCGCACAAAGATGACCGCAGACCATAAAGGCTTGGAATCTGGCAATTTTAACTCTCTGAATCTCTACTCCGCGGATCACACAAAATGGTCGTGCGACCACATTGCTTGAAGCCTGGTTTTGCCTACTCTCTGAATCTACCTAGTGCGGACCGCATAGAATGGACTGCGACCGCACTAGGTGTTTTGCCTTAAAGCAAACTCTCTGAATCTACCTAGTGCAGACCGTACAAAGTCGTATGCGGCCGCACTAGACCTTTTCCCCTTCAATTTGCCTTGTCTTTGATACTTGAGCAGGTTTCACTCCCTTTTGAGCCGATCCTTGACATTTCATCACTTTGTCGACCAAACCTGCAATCAAGCACACTTATGAGCCTTTTGGGACTATTTTGTAACAATTTATAACCAAAGCGTAAGCAAAAAAGGAGTATAAAACATGGCAAAATCCCTAGTTATCAACTCCCCTAAACTTAAGCTTTTGCTTGTCCTCAAGCAAACAAAATAAGACCCACCCCTTGAGGGAAAATCCAAGTATTTTCAGCTATCCTAAAGTATCCTCAACAAGTATCATTTGGGACTAACAATTGCCCTCAATACGAATGAATCCTTAACAACTTTTAACTTTTGAAAAACCATGGATCAAGTGTGACACAAGAGCATCAAGAGTTGACTCATTGCATCAAAAAACTCTCTCAATTGCTTTGGTCATTGTGGAACCCAAACTCACACATCCTCAACTTTCCTAGCAAACCTCACCTTTTAGAGTATTGACACACAAACCGAGGTTAATGGGAATTCACTCATCTTTCTCAAGAAAAAGGTCACAAGTCCGGCTCTAGGTACCATATTCTTGACCCTCATGTAAGTATCCACTAATGCAAGCGTCATTCAACTCAAGATCATATAGTGCTTTTGTGGAGTCAATGTGAAGGCTTTTGGGTAAGATTAGGACATGTTTTTGTTCAAGCGGGTTCAATCTCCCCTTAAGCACTTCTTTTGATTCATTTGGCACAAATCTCTTGACTCTTTGAGTCATTTCACTTCTTTCTAAGGCGTTAGAGAGACACATTGTCACTCTTTCTTATGCATTTCAATTCTTTTCTCCTTTTTCAACTTTCCACGGCTTCCTTTCTTTGCTTTTCTTGAATCCCTTTTTATTCTTTTTCACATTGAGCATTCTTTTTGTCTTTTGCTTTTCTTTCTTTTTCATTTCCTTTCCTTTTATTCATTTTTGTGCCTTATACCACTTGTTGTCATCCTCGTCTCTCCCCCCCAAACATATATTTTTTCCATGTGCTTAAGGAAATAACGGGTGCCAAGAGAGGGTATATTTTAGCATGGGTATAGGCTTGTAACATAGTTTTTGAAAGAAGAAGGTCTAAGGCTCAAAAGGGTTAACTAGGGATCATATCATTGGTAGGCTATGGAATTGTTCAAAATGTCATTTTAGGTCAAGGAAAGCCTATAATCACTTCTCAAGTCCACGTCCACTTAGGATTTCGCCTCAACAAACATTCGAGACCATTAGCTCGGGACTTGGACTCGCAAATTCGATTTCACACCACATATGATAAGAGATTGCTAAAGACATCGAGTCGAGGGTCCACAACGACCTTACATACGATTTGGGCACAAAATGGTCCCAAAAAATCACTTGATGATTATTGACCAATGCAGGAGTCTCAAGGCCACGACTTTCACCATCCTAAACATAAAATTTTGTCTTTGACCATGGGATCAAAGGAAAATGTGCTAGGCCCAAGTGAAGATTTGCTTGAGGTACCCTTAACTATAAATTACCAAAAACAAAAGAAAACAAAAATGGACTCAAACCCTTAAGAAGGTTGTCACGCCATCTATCATTGGGAAGAGCCACCCGGTTCACTCAATACTCTACCCTTGGAAAGAACCGTGGCATTAAGAAAACCAAGGGCTTATTGAAAGCGCCAAAAATGAACAAAAGGCTACGAGCCTATATATGAAGCTAAAAATAATTTTTTTTACGAAAATAGAAAATAGAATGAATATTTACAATAGGGGATTAGAATATACAACGGGGGATGAGTATATACAATAATGTAACTTTATATACAAACCAAAGGAAAGATAATAAGTACGATAAAAGTAGCTAAATGTAAGATTATATACAGACCAAGTGAAAATCAAAGAAAGCATAAACTAAATCAGAACCTATATATACAGTCATCCAGGGATAAATAGGGCATACCCCCTCACATAAAAGCTGGCATTGTCCCCAATGCCAACTAAAGCAAAAATAAGCACCAAAAAGTAATCAAAGGATATGAAGACTCCCTAAGCCGTGTCCGTCTGTATGGGATCATCGGTGCTCACCAGGTCCTCTGTATGCGCAGGAACCTCAGACTAGTTCCCCCTATCCTGTTGCTCAACTGCTGGGACTGGGGCCTGGACCTGGAGAGGCTGTGACTCAGGTGCATCCTGTGGCTGACTGGAGGAATCCTCTGGTAGGTCCGCCAACTGGATGATAGCATCATCTGCACTAGGGATCTTTCTCCTCTTCTTTGGAGGCCTCTGCACCAACTCTGTATCTGGGGCTGCTACTGGAACTGCTGTTGGAGCCGGGTCCTCAAATAATAAGTCTAAAGGTAGCTGGTCTGCCTTCAGTCTATCCGCATCTGCTCTCAACTCCTTTATGAACTATCTGGAGGACCGTGTCTTGCGCAACTTCTTGTGCTCCTTAGCAAGCTCCTTGAGAGCTTTGCCATGTGAGGCAACTGCCTTTGCCAACTCGGCCTGAGTACTGAGGATCTTCTCCCAGTTGTCAAGTAACTTCTTCAATGCATCCTCAATGGACTGTGGGACCTGTGCTGGCTGAGGAGCTGACTGAGCTAAAATGGTAGAGGTCAAGGTGGACAACTTGGATGAAGTAGTATACATCCAGTTGTTCAGGCTCTGAAGTATCTGGCTCAGTCGGTGAGCTGTGATAGGATGGGCTCGGGAAGTTGGAATCTTCGGGCCAGCTGAAGTGGAAGGACCAGGAGGCAAGTCTGCAGTAGTGGAAGGTTCGGGAGGCATGTCAGCAACTGTGGAGTCAAGCACAGTGGAGGCTTCTACCGCAACTGGCTCTTCAGACTGGCCAGTTGGGGCAAAAGCAGGGGGCTTGTATTTCTTGTTCTTGGGGTTGTCTGGCCCCCCTCAAACTGTACCATGAAAATGGAGCAACTGGCTTGGCTTTGATATCATACGACTTCTTTTCCACCTCCAAGTCCCAGAAATACATAAAGAAGGTGTTTGGGAAAGGGTAGTTCCGGTTAGCTTTCGCACCCACGAGAGAGATTATGCGGGACATCTCATTCCCCACATTGATGGGGTAACTCTCCATGATCGATGCAACCAACACTACCCTGTGGATAGGAAGAGTTTGGTCATGTGTAGTCGGGTCCAACCTACTGCAAACGAAGGTCTCCCAACCCTTAGCCTCAAAGTTCAGGGTCCCCCTCAGTATTTTAAACCCTGCAGTCAACCACTCAGGAACGGTACCTGGGATTGCCAAGTACTGGGCTAACCATGGACAGACCCCCTTACCCATCTCTAACTTGGCCAGATAAAGAGACTCATCTTCTTCATTGAACCCCAAATAATCATTCAGATGTTGTCCGTCAAACAACACCTTTTTGTTTCGAACCTTGGTCACTTTGGAACTCTTGATGATGTGGGCCACAATACAATAGAATTCCCTGACCATATGCTCATTTGCATCAATGCACTTCTCCATAAATATCTCCTAGCCCGGTGTAGTTCTAAACTCCCTCTGCGCGCTAGGGTTGTGGGGTAGTAAGTCTTTGTCAATGAAGCTCCTCTCCGGTATCAAATGCCTTATTGGCCACCACTCCCTAAACTTATAGCAAGCCACTTGGCTCACAAATCTATCTTCCCACACTTCGGCCTTCCTAGTTCGATCAATTCCCCCCACCTGAGGTTCACCACCCTCATCTCCTCCTGCACTCTCCCCAGATAATGAAGCTATGGGGGAGGTAGAGTCGTCCCCACTACCGACTGCTGACTCCTCAGATGAATCAATAACTACATTCACTGGCCTCTTGATAGTGGGTGATGCTGGAGGGGTATCAGTCAGTTGAAAGTTGGTGGTGATGTGAGTTGCGACTTAGTTTGAGGAGATGTCCTAGGATGGTATATACTCACTTCCCGAGGAATGGGAAGCAACTCTATCTGCAACTTTTATCAACTTTCGGGTCTTTTTAATGTTTTCCCGATCTTGGGGAGCGAGTTTGACTATTCTTTTTGCTTTGCCCCCTCGGGTGGAATCACTTCTCCCGGGTTGTTTTAATCCTTTTCCTCCTCATTTAACCATTGTCTGCAAACACACATATCTAACATAATTATTTTAAGCACAGGCAGTGAAACAGATGCAACATGAATTGCAGAACAGAAGCTCAGACAGTTGCAAAATAGTTGCAGTAATTGGTCAGTGCAGGCCACACAAAATGAACGTGCGGTCGCACAGGGGCCATCGCAAACCGCGCATAATTGACTATGGTCCGCAAAAGTATGAGGACCACTCAAACATGCTCTCTGAATATCACCACCGCGGACCGTACAAAATGGTCTTACGGCCGCTATGGGCCACCGCAGACCGCACAAAGTGCAACGCGGTCACACTGGCACAGGACAACTCTCAGAACAAAAGCACCGCAGACCGCACTAAAGTGACGGCGGTCCACAAAGGGTGCTCAATTAGGGCACTGAGTTAGGGTTTCCAATTTTGCAAATTTGTTCAAGTTTTTCACCTAATGTGTCCCTACTCAATTTTACCGAGTTAATAAAACTCTTTAGGCGCACAAAAAAAATGACCAATTATACTAACCTATGCTATTAACTAGAGAAAAATGGGAAGAAGAAGAAGCTATGAGCTATTGTAAATGAAACAAAAACTAAAATTAAGCACAAAGATATGATTGAGAAGTTACCAGATGAGTATATGTAATGCAAGTAGTCACATTAAGCAAGAGATACGGTCAAACAGAGAGGATGAACAGTTAAAAAAAAGGAGCTATGAGAGTTTAGGGTTCGAAAAGGGTAAATGGTGACCCCTGGGGGTCTATTTATAGAAAACCATGGGACCAGCCTTACCTACCAGTGCGGCCGCACAAAATGGACTGCAGACTGCACTGGGTTTATGCAGAAGAAGTTTGAGAAGGCAGCCCCCGCGGTCTGCACAAAAGCGACCGCGACCGTGGAGGTCCACCGCAGTCTGCAAAAAATGCCATGCAGACGCGGTGGCCAACTTCAGAGAGTTATCATTTCCTGCTCATACCAGTGCGGTTCGCACAAAATGGACGTGCGGCCGCATTGGAAAACTTCAAAGACTTAATACTTTTGCAATTACGTCCAACACTGCATCAACTCAATCCCTGCAACATCTCACAACCAATTATCTCAAATATCAATCCTAACTACTAATAAAACCAAAAAAAAAAAAAAACACATGGGTTGCCTCCCAAGAAGAGCCTACTTTAACGTCGCGGCACGACGCGGGTTACCATCATCATTTGAAATGAACCACAGCCACCACATGGCTATCATAAATCTTCCCAAGATAATGCTTGACACGGTGCCCATTTACCCTAAAGACTTCACCACTTTTGTTCTTCAAATATAGAGAACCAAATGGGGTTACACATACAACTTCAAATGGCCCATCCACTTTTATTTCAGCTTTCCGGGAAATAACCTTAGACGAGAGTTGAAAAAGAGGACCAAATCACCAACTTTGAACTCCTTTCCACGAGCATATTTGTCATGTAGGTACTTCATCTTGTCCTTATACAAGGACGAACTAGAGTATGCATGAAACCGGAATTTATCAAGTTCATTTAGTTGTTCAACACGAAGATTGGCCGCAACATCCCATTCAAGATTTAGCTTACTTAGCCTTATGCTCCAATTCCACTGGTAGGTGACATGCTTTCCCAAATACAACCGGTACGCTGACATACCAATTGGGGTCTTGTACGCGGTCTGGTAGGCCTATAGAGTATCATCTAACTTTTTAGACCAATCAGTCCTATTTGCATTGATAGTTTTGGAAAATGCTCTTGATTTCTCTATTTGATACTTCAACTTGGCCACTTGATTGTGGATGGTAAGGTGTAGAGACTTTGTGATTAACATAATACTTGGAGAGCAAGGTATCAAAAGCTTTATTACAAAAGTGCGATCCTCCATCACTAATGATAGCCCGGGGTGTACCAAACTTTGTGAAAATGTTGTTCTTTAGAAGTTCCACTACTCTCCTAGCTTCATTATTAGGCAAGGCCACGACCTCAACCCATTTTGACACATAGTCCACTGCTACACGAATGTAAGTGTTCCCACACGAGCTAATAAAAGGGCCCATAAAATCAATACCCCAAACATCAAAGATATCAACTTCAAGAATTGTGTTAAGAGGCATCTCGTCTTTCTTGGAAATCCCGCCCGCTCGTTGGCATTGGTCACATTTTCTAACTAAATCACTCGCATCTTTAAACAAAGTCGGCCAATAGAAATCACAACTTAACACTTTCGAAGCCGTCCTCATCCCTCCATGATGGCCATCATAGGGGGAGGAGTGATGAGCCTCCAAAATACTCAATTGTTCACCCTCCGGGACACACTTTCTAATCACACCATCCATGCAAATCTTAAACAAGTATGGATCATCCCAATAAAAACCCAAACTATCCCATTTGAGTTTTTTCCTTTGGTTGGAAGAGAGCTTACACGGGACAATTCAAGTTACAATGAAATTGGCAATGTCCGCGAACCATGCATGTCACACATTGATACAGAAAGAAGTTGCTCGTTGGGGAATGTATCATTTATCTCAAGGCTGTCACATGGCCTTCCTTCCTCCTCCAAGCGGAACAAATGGTCCGAAACTTGGTTCTCACTTCCCTTCCGGTCTACTATTTCTAAATCAAACTCTTAAAGAAGTAACACCCATATGATCAATCTTGCCTTGGAATCCTTCTTGGTCATCAAATACCTAAGGGCGGCATGGTCGGTGTGCACAATTACCTTGGCCCCCATAAGATATGGTCTAAATTTCTCCATGGCAAATACAATGGCCAGCAATTCCTTCTCCGTCACCGTGTAATTCCGTTGAGCTTCATTCATAGTCTTACTTGCGCAGTACACGGGATAGAACATTTTGCTAACTCGTTGACCCAACACCGCCCCACCGCAACATCACTTGCATCACACATTAGTTCAAAGGGCAGACTCCAATTGGGTGCGGTAATGATCGGGGTAGTAGTCAACTTATGCTTTAAAAGTTTAATGGCCTCCATGCATTTTTCATCAAAAACAAACTTAGCATCTTTCTCTAGCAACTTGTAAAGAGGATTCACAACCTTCGAGAAATCTTTGATAAACCGCCGGTAAAACCCGGCATGCCCAAGGAAACTCCTCACCCCTTTGACAGAAGTGGGGGGAGGAAGCCTCGAAATCACCTCGATTTTAGCCTTGTCTACCTCAATCCCATGCGTAGAAATCTTGTGACCCAATACTATACCTTCTTCAACCATAAAATGGCATTTTTTCCAATTGAGAACGAGATTAGTTTCTTCACATCGGGCCAAGACTCTATCCAAGTTTACCAATCACTCTTCAAAGGAATCACCAACCACACTAAAATCATACATAAAGACCTCCGATATGTCTTCCACCATGTCGGTGAAAATAGCCATTATGCAATGTTGGAAGGTCGCCGGAGCATTGCACAACCCGAATGTCATCCGGGAGAAAGCAAATGTACCATATGGGCATGTGAAAGTGGTCTTATCTTAGTCCTCAAGAGCAATTAAGATTTGATTGTAGCCCGAATACCCATCCAAAAAGCAATAGAAAGCTCGCCCTGCAAGGCGATCAAGTATTTGGTCAAGGAACGGCAACGGGAAATGATCCTTCCGGGTCACCTTGGTGAGTTTCTGGTAGTCCATAAAAACTCTCCACCCGGTAATTGTCCGAGTGGGAATAAGTTCATTGTTGTCATTTATCACCACCGTCATCCCTCCTTTCTTCGGCACACATTGGAGCGGAGAAGTCCATGAACTATCGGAGGTTGGATAAACCATACCCCCATCTAGACATTTGATTACTTCTTTCTTCACCACCTCATGCATTGCCTCATTGAGCCTCCTTTGGTGTTCTAAGGAAGGCCTTGCATCCTCCTCCAAAATGATTTTATGCATGCAAAATGCGGGGCTTATTCCCTGAATGTCGGCCAATGCCCACCCAATTGCTTTCTTCCTTCTTTTGAGAACTGCCAAGGTGGCGTCTACCCGCAAGTTAGTGAGGCAAGAAGAAATAATAATTGGTAAAGTAGAATTTGATCCCAAGAACTCATACCTGAGGTGTGGAGGAAGTGGTTTCAACTCCAACATCGGTGGCTCTTCAATATATGGCTTAGTTGGTGGAGTTTTTCGATTTTCAAGATCCAAGGACAATTTCCTAAGCTCATAAGAGTACGAGCCCATACCATGAAAAGCATTCACACATTTCACTCTACTTGCATCATCATTAACATCCATGTTTAGAAGCACGACCTTAAGGGGATCCTCCACATTGATCATAGAACTTGTGTTATCCACTATCACAGCTGTGAGAATGTCCACAAAAGAGCACACCTTGGTGCTATTAGGCTGCCTCATGGATTTGCAAACATAGAAGACCACCTTTTTGTCTCCCACTCGGAAAGTTAGCTTACCCCCTTAAACATCAACCAAACCCTTCCCCGTTGCTAGGAAAGGTCTCCCAAGAATAATCGGGACTTCAAAGTCCACTTCACAATCCAATATGACAAAGTCGGCCGACAATATGAATTTATCCACTTGGACAAGTACGTCATCAATTATACCCAAAGGCAGCTTCATCGACCGATTCGCCATTTGAAGTCTCATTGAGGTTGGCCTAGGTTGCCCAATTCCAAAAGTCTTGAAGACCGAATAAGGCATCAAATTTATGCTAGCCCCCAAATCACAAAGGGCCTCGGTAAAATCCGCACTGCCAATAGTGCAAGGGATAGTAAAAGCTCCGGGGCCATATAATGTACGATAACACTCACTTGATGAGTCATCTTAATTGTTTCATCCTCCATGAACCTCTTCTTCGTTATCAAATCCTTCATAAACTTTGCATACCCCATCATTTTCTCAAGTGCCTTCTCCAAAAGCACATTGATTGTAAGACTGTTCATCATTTCGATGAACTTTTTGAATTGGTTATCACCCTTTTGCTTTGCTAACCATTGAGGATAAGGTGGAGGTGGCCTAGGCAAAGGTGCCTTGGCTTTGGGCACTACCAGCTCGAGCATATCAATCACGTGTTCCCAAGACGGGTTCACGGCATCTTGTGTTTCCACCTCGGCCTTATAAATATCTATCCTTACTTCATTGTTCACATTGGTCTCAACCACGTCTTCAACTATCAAAGGACTCACATCTTCTTAGAACCCAATCATCATCCACAACTTGATTTTCTTTCGAGGCATGCACATCACCGCCTCTCCCACTTCTTATTGTAACCGCCATCACATGATTGTTACCTCCCTTTGGGTTCACTACCGTATCACTTGGTACAGCACCCTTAGGTCGAGTATTCAACGATTGAGAGATTTGGCCTAATTGCACCTCCAAATTCCGAATAGAGGTATTGTGGGAAGCCAATTGAGCATCAGAGTCTTGGTTCTTCTTCATCATTTGTTCGAACATCATTTCTATTCTTCCCATAGCATTACTCGAAGAACTAGACCCTTGAGATTGAAACAGAGGTGGATTGTTCGGTTGCTGATACATTGTGGGCCTTTGAAAATCTTGCCCCCGATTGCCTTGATTTCCGTTGTTATTCCACCCGCCTTGACCATTGTTGTTATTCCAATTATTGTTGTTATTTCCATTCCAATTCCCTTGGTTGCCCGAATTGTTGTTCTCCCAATTTCTACCTTGATTGTTGTTGTTCCAATTACCACCACCTTGTTGATTGCCCCAATTTCCTTGGGGTCGCCATAGTTGATTTGAAGAATTGCCTCGATTGCCTTAACAGTTATTGACATATTGAACCTCTTCAGTTTGCTCATTATAACACTCATTTGAAAAACCACCACCATCATCATATTGATCACAATTTTCTTAAGGTTGTTGCCCTCTTTGCCTTCTGTTAAGCATATTCACTCCTTCCATGGCATTGACTTGGCGAGGATTTTGGACTTGTTGCAATTGCGCCTTCGCCAATTNAAATTAGTAACAAGAAGTAAAGAAGAACAACACACAAATCTACTAAATAGATAGCTCTCCGACAATGGCGCCAAAAAGTGATCGCAGCCAACTCCACACTACTAACAAGTAGGAGAAGGGGGTCACAATAGCTTTTACCCGATATGAGTGTCGAGATCGAATCCTCAGAGAGCTAGAAGGGAATTCGGGTATCTACTTAGAATAGAGTTGCGTGTGTTTTCTTAGATGATCTTCTCTTCATTTTTGGGTTTTTCAATTATAACCTATTATTATCAAACTACTAATTAAAACTAGATCATGCTACGAGATGATTGCTAAAGTTGTATCTAATGGGAAGAAGGGTACTAGGGTCGTGATATCACCTAGGTGGCTAATTGACGAGTAGATGTTACTAAGGTTCGATTAACATAATTGGGGCTTATGCTATAACTGTTGCACAATTTTACCCACTATGACACCTCTTGGTAGAGATAGTGATTTTTCCCAATTGACTCTCGAGAGACCAAATGGGTAGGCAAATTAGATCAAGCAACTAGGGTTCAAGTAGGGTGATTACTCTCTCGAGGTTTAGCCTGTTAATTAGGACTGTCATTTCTCATGAGTCCATCCCAATTCCTTGTTGGGTTAATTTTGGAGACTTAAACTCTCTTTCTCAAGAGGAGTCNTTCGACAATAGCTTGACCATGGTCATGCAACTCCTTGTGCAAATGGATGACGTGGGGTCACCTTGGGGCACATTTTCTTGGCTTTGCCATGCCGAAGAAGTGTCGGCCATTTCATCCAAAACATCACAAGCTTCATTGTAAGGAAGCTTCATAAAGTTGCCTCCGGCCAATTGGTTCACAATGCATTGATTAGTAGGGTTGATGCCTCGATAAAAGGTTTGTTGAATCATCACATCCGTCATATCATTATTTGGCACTCTTTCACCATTGTTCTAAATCTCTCCCATATTTTATGCAAGGGTTCCATTGGCTCTTGCTTGAAAGCCAAAATTTCATCCCGAAGCGTCGCCATGTGACTCGACGAAAAGAACTTGGAAATAAACTTGTCCTCCAATTCATCCCACATTGTGATGGAATGATTGGGGAGCCTTTCTAACCAACCCAATGCTTTACCCCGAAGAGAAAATGGGAAAAGCCTCAATCTCAATGCATCCTCGAACACATATGTTTGCTTGCTACCCCAACATGTATCTATGAACCCCTTCAAGTGCTTGTAGACATTTTGATTGGAGGCGCCCATAAAATACCCTCATTGCTCGAGCAAGGTCAGCATGACATTTGTGATTTGAAAGTTCCCCGCCCGGATTCGGGGAGGAACGATGGCACTCGCATATCCTTGATTTGGGAGGACTCTTGGAGCCATTCTTGGCGGTGGCGGAGGAGGGTCTGGGATATTGCTGTTGTCATTTGCATTGGCCTGACGGCCTCTACGTGGAGCTTGAGGTAAAATAGGAACCTCTTCTTGATCAAGATCNCAATTCATAGAGTAAAACATAAAATCAACCAAAATAGCAAACACCCATAGTTAATCTAACCCTAGATGGCAACACCCATCAATTACCCACACTAGGGTTGAGCCACAACCTTAGCTAATAGGTTTAGCTACTCATGCTTGAAGGAAAAATGAAGAAATAGATAAAGAATAAGACATAATAGCTAAATGCTATATTAAATAACAAGAATCTATCGTTAATTTGAAGCTAAGATGCCAAAAATGGCTACAAAAGGTGTTCTCACAAGCGCAGCTGTGTTCTCAAGATAATAGATGACCTAAAAATGGTAAAATGTTGTATTTATACTAAGCTAGAAAAACTGGACAAAAATACCCCTGAAGGGTCAGTGCGGGCAGCACAAAATGGACCGCTGCCGTACAAGGCTCTTGTATTTCAAAACTTGGCTCTCTAAAGTTGGGCTCCGCGGATCGCGCAGAATGGACCGCTGCTGTGGAGGCAGCTAGCGTGGTGCACACAAAGATGATCGCGAACCGCAAAGGCTTGGAATCTGGCAATTTTAACTCTCTGAATCTCTACTCCGCGGACCGCACAAAATGGTTGTCTCCGCAGCAGCGTGGTGCGCACAAAGATGATCGCAAATCGCAAAGGCTTGGAATCTGGCAATTTTAACTCGCTGAATCTCTACTCCGCCGACCGCACATAATGGTTGTGCGGCCGCATTGCCTGAAGCCCGGTTTTGCTAACTCTCTGAATTTACCTAGTGTGGACCGCACAGAATGGACTGCGGCCACACTAGGTGTTTTGCCTTAATGCACACTTTCTGAATCTACCTAGAGCAGACCGCACAAAGTCGTATGCGGCCAAACTAGGCCTTTTTCCCTTGAGTTTACCTTGTCTTTGATACTTGAGTAGGTTTCACTCCCTTTTGAGCCGATCCTTGACATTTCGTCACTCTGTCGATCAAACCTACAATCAAGCACACGTATGAACCTTTTGGGATTATTTTGTAGCAATTCATAACCAAAGCGTAAGCAAAAATGAGTATAAAACATGGCAAAATCCCTAGTTATCACGGGACAGGGCTTAGTCCCATTCAAATGGAAGGAAAAGCTTAGCCTTATGCAAATATGGAGGCAGGGCTTAGCCTCATGGAGTCAGGGCTTAGACTCATGCAAATGTTGAGTCAAAGATTAGACTCATGCAAATCTGGAGTCAAAGATTAAACTCATGTAAAGAGAAAATAGCAGATAAGGGTAGGGTATCTTAACTAGGATAGGTTCAGCGTCTAACATCCAGATGGATTGTAATTTGCTTTGTGTATGAATGCTATCGTCAAATGTGCCTGCGTTCAAAGAAAAATCATAAGTTTCATGGGGGGATGTTGGTTCTTGGTTCGCCTGCTAGCCTTGCTCTGCTCCACTCTGGAAGCCCCCTTCGAGTTCCCCTAGGTACCAACTGACTGTTATAAAAATGGAATTTTTGAAAAATATGCATTCATTGATAAAATAGGGTTGTTTTGGAAGCGTATTGATGTATCGAGTAACTTTTGATGAACTAGCGATTGTGAAACATTCCAAAGGCATTGCAACTCTCTTATGTTGGTATTTTGAGGGTCCTGCTCAAAATTCTGCCCCAATTTTGACTGATTACTGACTTCCTGATGCACATTGGCGTTGGCTGGACTTGCTCCGGAATTTTGAGGACCCTCCTCAAAATTCTGCCCAGTTTCTGATTTTGGGGGAGATGAAAATTTTATTATGCTATGACCGAACCTATAAGGCTGCCTACGTATCCCCTCTTAAACGGGAATCGGGTCAAGCATAGTTCAATACATCAGGACAGAAAAATATGAAATAATCTAGGCATAGTATCTCTTGACTGCGTCTGAATTGATTTGTTTTGGCTAGATCTCCCCATCCATTTCTGCAAATATGAGTGTTTCTCCTGTTAGTACTCCGTGAACCATATACGGACTTTGCCAGTTGAGAGAGAATTTTCCTTTGGCTTCATCTTGATGCGGGAAAATCTTATTCAATACCAGCTACCCTGGTGCGAACTGTCTTGGTTTGACCCTTTTGTTGAAAGCTCCAGACATTCTATTCTGATATAGTTGGCCGTGACATACAACGTTCATTCCTTTTCCATTGATAAGGGCCAACTATTCATAGCGGTTTCTTACCCATTCCGCATCGCTGAGTTCAGCTTCCTATCTGACTCTTAAAGAAGGAATCTCTACCTTGGCTGGGATGACAACCTCGATACTATAAACAAGTGTAGACATATGATTTTTGACCCTCCCCGAGATTTCACCCATTTTTAGCATAAAATATTTAGTTTAGGTCTAATATAGCTATTTCAGCTAATTTTGATTATTTTACTTTATTTCGTCACAAAATGAAAATTATAAAAATAATTCTCCTTTTTTTTAGTCGCTTTTAGTTTATATCTTTCATAAATTTAAATAAAAATATGCAAAAATAGTACCTTGTTTTTATTTTTATATAATTTTAAAAAATACCAAAAATAGTTTCATGTCTTAATATAGTTTAGTTTAATCATAAAATTAGTTTTATATTTTTATATTGCAATTGTATATAAGTTTAGAAGGAGGAATTAGTGTCAGGTTGGTTTATCCCGTCTTTATGAACTTTGTAGTTTTTTTAGGTCTTTGGCCCAATTTCAAGGCCCAATAACACCAAACCCATACCCCCTAAACCTAAAACCTTTCCTATATAGCTACACCCTACACTCTAGTATGTAGAGGGGAAGACCTAGAGGAACGGAGCTGAAGAGAACAAAAGAAGGAGCACGGCAATGGACCTTAGAGATTCCTCCACCCCCATGTCGATTTCCTTCTCTAAAAAAACAACTATTTGACCTTCTTCTACAAAACAAGGAAGCAGCTATTTTATGAGATTCAACAACCTAATAGCCATAAAACATAAACCTTTAATACCCCTTACCCCCTCTTCTTCAACACACAGCCACGCCGATCTCACAAGAAGCAGCAAACCTAGCCGTAATCTCGCCGGTTCTAGGAGTTTCCCAGCGAGGTTTCTAAATAAAAAGGGAGTTCTATCAGTGAGGCTTTTGTTCAAGGTCGCCGGCGAATGTTTCGTTGAAAAAAAATTATCCAGTTGTTGTCATCTGAACTCAGATCCATCAACACAAAGGTCATTTTTCTTTCTGTTTTATTATTAGCCGATATTGTGTTTTGATTGGTTTTCTGAAAATTATAAAATGCTTCTTTACGTTTGAATTTTCAGAGATGTATTTTGGGTGATTGCTTGTTTATTTTGAGAAGAAGAGATATTGAATTCCACCTATTTCATCGTCAATGCCTAAGTTTGGTTATGTTTGTGTATGTGAAAGCTATAGTAATTTTTTTTTGATGAACATGAAAAGCTAGTTGTAATTCCATTTTTGTGGGTTTATTAGCCTTCATAATGAATTAGTAGTGTTAAAAGATGAGTTTGGTTGTAGTTATAATTCCAGAACTATAGAAGATCGATAGATGCTAAGTTTCTTTTTCAAACTTCTAGCAAGTTATGAGGTTTCAGTTGTTAAAAGGCTGTAAGATTTAGTATTACTGAAGGTACTAAAAATGGGTTATGAAGTAGCAATTTTGAAATTAGGAAGTGTCAACTTTAAATAAAGTATTTATTAAAACTAATTTTGGGCTAAAAAATTAAATCCTGTCGAGCCTAATAATATCATAATTATGTACCCTTTTCCTACAAATTTATTCTATAATTCTTGAGTTGCAGTAACAACTAGTTTAGAAAATAATAAAATGAGTACTCGTAGCTTGCTTTAGGCACGAATTAATCTACTATCGTGGTTGTGGACACGTTCGCGCGACATGATTATGATTTCTAAAAATAAAATCGGAGTATGCGTTCGCGCAACTTCGGCCGAACTTTCTTAATAATAATAAAGCGTTATTAGTTGTGGACACGTTTGCATGACATGATTTTTGACGCGCCAAACAAATGGGTACACGTACGCGTGACCCGTTTCAAGATAATTTTTCTTAATTAAAAACGGTAAAAGAAGTAAACGCACATAGGTTCTAAAATCAGTAATTAAATAATTGTGTAAGCCAAGTATGATCAAAGCGACCGTGCTAGAACCACGAAACTCGGGAGTGCCTAACACCTTCTCTCGGGTTGACAGAATTCCTTATCAGGATTTCTGGTACGCAGACTGTAATACAGAGTCAAACCTTTTCCTCGATTCATAATTTAAACCGGTGACTTGGGACACCATTAATTATCCTAAGTGGCGACTCTGATTTTTAATATAATGAATCTCGTTTCGATTGTCACTTTAAGTTGGAAATAACTCCCTTTTATTATATCCCGTTCTGGGGGGTGTAGGAAAAAGAAGGTGTGACAGCTCTAGCGACTCTGCCAGGGAACAAGAACCCAGAATCTCTGGTTCAGGGTTCAAGAATTCGAGCTTGTTAAAATAATTTTTACTTGGCTTCATTTATTGTTGATATTATTGTATTATGTGAACCTTTTGTACTAAATACTATCTGTTTACTGCTTTATTATTGTTTGAACTGTATATAACTGTCTTCTTACGCCACCTCTCTGAGTCTTCTGGAAATGGTGCACACGTTCATGTGGCCCGCTTTTTCTGTAGAAATTATACCAAATAGAACGAGGCTGGGTAAGCGACAAGGCCGGATAGACTTCAGTGCTCCCGGTACGTCGCCCCCTCTTCGTCCCCAGTTGTCTGCTTGGGTACCCCAAGTCTAGACTAAAATCCCAGGATTTAAACCTAGAAAAATACAGCTTCATGCCGGATCCCTAGTAGGAACTTATGTTTGCATCGTGTGCATTTGACTTATGGGACTCAACACGAGGGTTGGGTCCGTCTAGGACAGGTATACCCAAAATAACATACCATCTTGATTCATCTTATGTGCTACATGTTGCATTCTTTCAAGGGTAAAAGGATCATTTGGCGGACATTGATAATTGAGGGCAAATGAAAAAAAAGAAAGAGAGAAAAAAGAAAAAAAAAGAAAAGACGGTTAAGTGTGAAAATTAAGCAAGTAGGGCCTAATTATATTTTCTGTCACATTTTTGTCAAGAAAAAAAAAGAGCTTGAAAATTCAAAAAAAAAGATTTGACACTTTTTTATCATTTTCCGAAAATCAAAAAATCAAAAAAAAGGAAAAAGAAGGAAATCCAAAAAGAGTTTACATGTTTCATCATTTTTCAAAATATATATATATATATATATATATATATATATATATATATATATATA
>MU706333.1:0-43847 GCA_026770625.1 Nicotiana glauca
TTTTTTAATATTCGAAGGGTTTGGGGCTTATTCGAGGGAATCTACCTAGTGGGGGTTGAAGAGGACGATGAGACAGTCATATGGTGTTAACGACAAACCCTGGTTCATAAGTGGTGGTCGCCGGAGTAGGGTTCCTGCGACACCTTTTGGATTATTCGAGATGTTCCAGTAGTCTTTTGGGAGATCTGATAAGAAAGGATGATAGAGGAGAAGAAATAGGCTCAGGGGTGTTAATGGTGGGCTGATTGACGGAGGGGGTGGACCACCGCCGGTAGGGTTCCAGCGATAGTGGAGAGGATGATAGGGCGGCTAGGGTTTCTCATTTGGGACGAAGGGTGATGTATAATGATACGTGTTATGTTTTTTTGTATATTTAAAACATCTGATTGATCTGAGACCGTTGGATTAAATGTACCGACGGCTTAGATGCAATTACACCAAGAACGACGTCGTCCTCATTAAGTGGTCATTTAATCGTGACCATTGGATGGATGGTATCAACGGCTTAGATTGGTTCAAGCGTACGACGTCGTTTTAGTTATTAGGCAACCGTTACTCTGGACCGTTTGATCAAATGAATCGATGGTCCATATTAAATCTCCCCTGGACGGTGTCGTTTTGGTGTATGTATAGGCAGACGGGCTGATTCATTTTCTTTTGGGCCTGGTCTTATGTATTGTATCAATTGGGCCACTGAAATTGTTATTTGGCCCAATTTCTTTGTATATTGTATTTTTGTATTTATACATTATATTTTCTTAGTATATTTCGTATTATATATTAATTACTTCAAATATTTAATCGAGTCCTTGCTATCTCTCACTGTCTTCATTTGAAGTTTATCATTTTTATTTAACAGATCATTTTTGTGAATATTTTGTTTGCTTATCACAGTGAGAAATTAATTACATGAATTAATTCTACAAAAATTGTATGAGAAATTAATTGACTTGTGTTTATAAGGTTAAATATTTATCCTGTCCAACCCACCGGAACATTTGCTTTTGGAAAATAAAAACTAAGACTATAAGACAATAATTGGTATATATTTTCAATATAAATGTAAGTTTATCCACTGACGATGTAAGATATTCGCATATTAATGTAACTGACCAATTACAACATGTTAACTACCATATTGTCCAAGTTACCATGATTGGCAGTAGGGGTATACATGGACCGGGTTGGTTCGGTGTTTATCAAAACCAAACCAAACCAACTATATCGGTTTGGATTGGTTCGGTTTTATCGGGTTTTTCGGGTTTTCGGGTTTTTTGTTACTTACATATTATTTCAATCTTACTTTGTTAAATATTTGATACGTATACATCTATTTAGTAAAAATATAAAAAGTTGACAAACATATTATCAATTAAAATATTCTTATGCGAGAATTCCATTAGTTAACACATAATAATTATTTTTTTAGTTGTCTGACAATAATTTTTCGTTGATATACACTTTCAGGTTATCCGAATTTAGTAATTAAACATAAAAATCAATATGATACCTAAATATTAATAACCACTTCACATTCGAAAAAGATATAAGAATTTAATACATCTTAACATATGATATGAATATGTAAGAACAAAGAGATAGACGTATTTTAGTAACACTTGATAAGAAACTGATCATACAACCCATTATTTAAGGTCAATAAATATGGAGCACTTCATATTCTATTAAAATTTATATCCCGCAAGAGAATCCCAAATATTTCTAGATATTTTTTAAAGAAAATTTTATATAAAATCTTAAATAATATATATAAAAATTATATATTTATATGTCGGGTTGGTTCGGATTTTTTTATTCAATACCAAACCAAATCAAACCAAACCGAGTCGGGTTTTTTAATCGGTTTGGTTTGACTTTTCGGTTTTGTGCGGTTTTCCGGTTCGGTTTGTACACCCCTAATTGGCAGACACTCACTCTAGCTGATTGTGTGTGTATATATATATTCTACATTGTTTGCGAATAAAACTTAAACTCACTTATTATCCATACTATGCAGATTAGTTGAAGAGGAGCCTTGGAGCAACAGTAAAAGTTGTCTATATTATCTCTAAGTGCCACTATGCTTGCATTAGGTTAGGTTGTTTACCGCACACACCTTAGGGTGCGGCCCTTTCCCGGACCCTGCGTGACTGCAAGATGTTTCATGCACCGGGCTGCCCTCACTATGTAAGATTGGTCATCAATTAACAATGACAACCTATTACTAGATTCCCAAGAAGGGGACTGGTAACTAGAATTGATTAATACATGAATAATCATATTCTGCATTTGCATGCATATACTAGATTCTACAACATAAAAGCTACATCTCTACTGCTTGGAAATGGCAGCTCTCTGGAGTTTGCTAATGCTGAATTATTATCAGGTGCTAGAATCTGCATTTACAATGCAACTGTATCTTGACCTCCCTCCCTCCCAGTTTCATCAGTTAACTCTTCCAGTTGATCTTACTCCTCCTTAGGAGGATCCACCCAACGGCCGTTATCTTTAATTAGCTGGATCAAGGCATCTGTTGCATGTTCCATTTGAATACCGCGTTTCACCACAGTCTGATAGAAATTTCGTTCACCAGTAATTGAAACATATTAGTTAAAAGTAGTACACAATTTGAAAGCTAGCAATTTTTGTTTTGGTTTACGTTACATTGTTTAAGGAATTATATGAGACTAATTGGTACTCCTTTCAGAAAATTACATCATATAACTTCATTTTCTTTAGCTGTTTATTGAGCAAATTATGTACACTAAAAGGACTACAAGCTGTGATATATTGGCATTTTCAGTTGAGAGATAATAACAACCATGTAGCATATGTGCATCTAGTTTTGATTATCATTTAGGCCAGTATGTTGTCCGAAGAGACATTGTCCACTCGCAGATTTGTACTTCAAGCGACATTTTTGTCTTAAATTTTCTTTCAGTTCTAACATTATATAGTGAATAGTGCAAGCCAGATGCATCTTACTTGGTTACTGGCGAGGAGTTCTTAGCTGTGAAGAGCATTAATAAAATAAGGGAAATCAAAGCTTGGTACCTTGCCGACGTAAAGGTCAATCTTCCCAGGAGCACCACCAACATATCCAAAGTCAGCATCAGCCATCTCCCCAGGTCCATTCACAATGCAACCCATGATGGCAATCTGAAAAGGAAATAACAACACAACACAAACCATTTTTATAGACAGAAATTTAGGAAATTCAATGACAGTAAGCATTAGGGTCGCGTAATTACTGAAACACCGGGCAAGTGTGACGTCTTCTCCCTTATTTGAGCACTTATCTCTTGAAGATCAAATAAAGTTCTGCCACACGATGGGCATGATACGTACTCCTGAAAGGGATACACATATATGGAAATAAATCATGTTACTATAAATTGGTTCAGATTCTTGCTTTATCCATTCGCTTTCCATTACCGTTTTTGTGTTCCGCATTCTGCAACCTTGAAGCAAATTGAAAGATGTATTTCTGAGGAAATCAAAATCCTGATCTGGAGCTTCCAACAGAATACCATCTCCGAGCCCATCTACCAAGAGAGCCCCAGCATTTGCCCCAGCACCAATCACTAAATCATCCCTGTCATATTGATATTTTCATAAGCTAAATTCTAAATAACCTCCACATGTCAGATTTTAGGTAAGTGAAGTCTGCTTTACTATACCTGTGGGTACCATTGGGAAAGTGTATGTGATGAATCACTGGGAAGTTCAATGAATTCTCAGAGAGATACTCAAAAAGCCTGCAACAGATGATATTTTTAGGTTATTAGAATCAAAAATTAGAGACATGAAAATGCAGCAGCTAATTATGTTTCCTCTCGTAATGTCTGCGTTTAAGAAAGTTTATACAAGTGAGATATGTAAATACACGTATGTCATATTGATTAAGCCCGTCAAAACTAACTGGTAGCAGCTTTACTGTAAGAGTTGAATATTTTCAGTACAAATGCAACATACCTCCTGGCTGCATGAACTCTGCCAACTTTTTCTTCTGTATATGGCAGATTATGAAGAATCATAGTAACATCAGTGCTCTTTAGGATTTCCAACTCATCTTTTGATTCATCACCACGCACAGACACAACCAATCGTGTACCTGAAGGAGGTTCCCATTCTAGCCTGATTACTGAACTTTTGGAATATAATTAATTCAAAGAACTTAAAAAACTATTACAATTATCACACCTTCTGGAAGAAGCTTTTGAGCACCACCAGATAACTCCTTCAGAGTAACCAATACCATGGCATTGGGTAACGGCTTTGTCAATTGCTCTGACAAAGGAGTAATGACTCCCATGCTTATGTCAACCAATCTTTTCAGAGCCAGACGCTGTTCATTTTGCAAAAACACAATCAAGTCATTCTCAAAGTTTAGATAAACAAAAGGGATCGAGCAAAATAATCTGCACTAGAAATGCTAAATTTTAACATATTAGTCCGAGCATCATGAAGAAATAACTTAGAGACTTAAATTACTATACAGAAAACACAAGGGTCCTTACAGAATCTTTATCATCTACTGGTGGAAGTTCCCTCAACAGGATTGAGTCCACAGTCGCCAGATCCTGCAAAACCACTGATTATAATTTAGCACAAAGACGGCGCACAACCAAAGGAGAAGAATTAGTTCTAGAATTAGACCTTAAATGGCATGCCCACGACAAGCTTTGCCGCTAATGATCTGTACAGAAGTTCAGGGGCCTGCAAAACCAAAAGATAAGGCTATTTTTCGGGGAAGATAAAATAAAGAAAATAATTGTGGCTAGAAAATTCACAAAAAATTAGCATGTAATAAAATCGATTAGTAGAATCATATATTTCAAGTTATTCTTAGAGAAGTGCTAGATAAGACCTTCAATTGATCCAAAGAAACAGACATGAGAACAGAACCATCTCGATGCAACACGCCTCTGTAGTCTACTTCATCACCCTGTTACAAAAATCAAAACATTTGTTTGCTTCACAAAATGCAGCCTCATATAGCAAATCTGCTCAGCTTTTAAAACTGACCTCCTTTTGAGCTGGCAGTTCCCCTGACCTACGTAGAAAGTCAAAATAACGTCTGTTCTTTTCTTCAAAAGGGGCCTGATAAATGAAGTAGAAATTTTACTACATTGTCAAAACTTAAGGTCCTAACGCACATTCACAAGTAATTAATCATGCGGGATGAAAATACTACCACTCCTTGTTGAAGCTCAGCTGCTCTCTTTCCAAGGTTTGCCAACCGTCGACAGGGATCTATCTCCTCCTCTGGAGCTTCAGTTAGGGAAACTCTTATTGTATCACCCAGACCATCCTGTATGAATAGAAAATTGTCTTCTTTAGAAAGTCGAGCAATACGTTTATGATGATAAAGCCACAGCAAGTTTTTCAAGACTTTAGGAACATACATGAGATTAGATTACCTTATCATAGTAATTTGCTGGCATAAACACAGTTTAGCTTTTAAAAACCTAAATGTGATAAATCAAAAGTACGTATTTGCTGTCGCTTGAGAAGCCGCTCTAATTGAGCACATTATAGATTTTAGCTTAAATCATGTCTTCTGATTAGCATAATTTAACAATTATATTCCTGCTTTGTTTCATTTTCTGACAGCAAATACCTTGTTGCTTGAACCAATTAATATGTATCACTAAGTACAAAATATCTCGTGTATCTAGAAAACTTGTCTAAATGAAGCTGGAACCAAAAGAATAAAGATGTTACTTTCAACAAAGACACTCAGCTTTTACTGTTACTCATCTGGAATTCTAAAATTGTACCTGAAGAAGTGTGCCAATACCGATTGCAGACTTCATCCTTCCGTCCTCACCTTCACCAGCTTCAGTAACTCCCAAGTGTAAAGGATAATCCCATCCCTGAACATACATCTCAGCTACAAGAAGGCGATACGCCTGAACCATAACTACTGGATTGCTAGCTTTCATTGAGAAGACGAAATTGTGGAAGTCCAACTTCCTACAAATTCTTGCAAACTCAAATGCTGATTCAACCTGTTACCACATTCAGACGATACAAAGTAATTAAAGAATACAACAACAATGACTAGAACAGAATATTCTAGATAAGTAATTCAGCTAATGCTCACCATTCCCCTAGGCGAGTCCCCATAATAGCTCATAATTCGATCTGAAAGGCTCCCGTGGTTAGTTCCAATACGTATTGCACGTCCATACTTTTTACATTTTTCCACCAATGGTGTAAAAACCTGAACCATTTCAAAGCAAAAATGGATAAGACTCTGCAAAAAGGTAGATTGTCCAAGAATATGCTCCATAATAAAAGGGAAAATTTCTTGCTAAATGCAAATATTGAGCAGGCAGAGTGTCCAATATAGGATGATTATAGACCCAGCCTCAGCTTGAGAAGCAATTCTTGTTTAACATTGTCCGTCTTAGCATATTGCACACATCTTTATTTTTTTCCAAGCAGTGAATGAAAAGGATCTTATAATTAAATCAATATGATTCATACCTTATAGGAGAAAAGAAGGGTGAAAATCAACTGAAAATAACTACTCCCTCCGTTTCATTTTATGTGTCTTAGTTTAACTAGGCACGGAGAATTAGAAAAGTAAGAAAGACTTTTGAATATTGTTGTCTTAAATTAAAGATGTGTGTAATATACCTCAAATGCCCTTGAATCTTGTGGTCTTAAATATGTAATATACCTCAAGTGCCCTTGAATCTTGTGGTCTTAAATATGCCATGTGGAATGTTGGAGTTAAAGAGTTACTAAATATAGAAAGAGGTATTCTTTTTTAAACAGACTAAAAAGTAAAGTAAGACACATAAATTGTAAAGTAAGACACATAAATTGAAACGGAGGAATAAATTAAAGACATGCTAACTTGCAGAACAAGCACCTCATACCATGTTACTGACTTCTAAATACTATCGATAGAAAGGTTGATAATTATCTTCACATGTATTAGAAATCAAAATATAGTTCTTATACTAATTTGGCATAGTCTGACCTCCTCGATGTGCTCAAGTTCTTTCTGGTAATCTTCTTCTGTGTACTCTAATTGCTCGAACTGCGCTCGCCTGTCAGCTGAAAGAAATTAACCGCTTAAATCATAGCTATTCTCCTGGCTCTGCCAAAAAAGACCATCACGTAGACAGAGGAAGAAATACCAAAGTTTCCAGGATTGACACGTATTTTTTCAAAGCACTCCGCAACTCGAAGTGCAATAGGAGGGGCAAAATGAATGTCAGCCACCAGAGGGATGTTGTAACTGCATATGCAGAGCATGGATGAAATGTTAATCATGTCATCAAGTCCATCAAATCTTGAATATACCTATAAAACTTGAGACCTACTTCTTTTGCACGAGAGAATTTTTAATTTCGAAACATGCATCAGCTTCTTTCTTCCCTTGGACTGTAATTCGAACTATGTCAGCTCCTGCATCAGCTATTTTCATCACCTGTGTAAACAGGAGTTAGCATCAGCGCTAAAGTTTCTTGGCTTAAAATTATCACGCGCATTTAAGAGGTATTCTTTTCAGGTACAACGTGAATATTATTATTAAATTCAAAGCCAAAAAATTTTGCCTCATGGACTGGGAAATGGTTGGGCTGATTCAAGTAGAAAGCTAGATCAAAATTCGAATCTCGGATGGGGGAGAATTTTCACACACTCAAAGATAGAAATTGTGGTCAAATGTTACATTAAATTTAATGAGGTTCTATATATACCAGACTCTCAAAAGTTCCTAAGAATTAGACGGAAAAAGTAAAACACTATTCCAATGACTGATTCACATCAGACCTAGACCATTAACTTACTAATGCACAGAAATATTATAACCTTATGATACACAAAAAGGGCAACTCAGCTTCAATAAGCATTAACATAAATATCACAGCAAACACAGTTAGATAGAGTGCCACTTTTAACTCGCTTAAATCGTGAAGTAGAAGGAAAACCTGTTCTACTGTTGCAGCAACGTCTTTAGTATCTGTTGTGGTCATTGTTTGAATTCTGATTGGATGTTCGCTACCAAGGGCAACTTTCCCAACCATCACCGTGCAGGTCTTTCTTCTGACAGTTTTGTGTATGGATTCACAATACTTTTGCCTAGGAACTTTATCAAGAAGTGATACATCAGTCATCAGAGAGTGAATACAACAAATGTGTTGCTTCACTTCTAATATAAAATGAAGTTCTTTTGTAGGATGACAAAATAAAAAGAAAAGAGATATCAAATTTCCAAATCTAAATTTCCCACAAGTAGCATCAATTATACATTCTTGGCACAGTATGATTCACTCGTCGAACATCTAAGAGAAGTTGCTGCAAACTTATTCCAAATCAGTTTTATGACATGTTCCAACCCTCAACGATTTGTACAAATATAAAATAATCTCTCCATTTATATCCTTTGTTCTTTCTTCCAGTAGTTTTGCAGCTTCATTTTTTTTTATAAGGTAAATTGTATTAATCAAAAGGGAGACAGGAAGTATACCAAAAAGAAAAGTTGCAGCTTCATAAAACAGAATCAAATCCTTGAAAGCTAAAAGTTATTATAGACCGAGTTCCAAACTGTTTAAAAAACAAAGCAACTAGAAGCTTTCAATTGCTCTATAAAACTACCTAGTAGTGGACTCCCTTCAGACGCAGGCTGAAGTTCTATGGTTTCTGGACCAGGATTTGCATTTCTTATCACAGAAACCTTGGTTCGCCGAAACTTAACCCTCTGTATGTCAGAAACTCTTACAAAGTCCATACTTTTAGCAAACCCCACACCATTTTCCCTGCTCTTCAGGCCTGTAAATGATGCTGGAACAGCTCCTGCCGCCATTTTTATAATTCTTCAAACTCCTGAAACATAAGACAAGCGATATTCATCTAATTTATATTCTTCAATTCCAAACTAGTTGGAGTTGGCTATATAAATCCTCAATACCCATTAAAATTCAGTTAGCCAGCAGAGAAACCCCACACCCCTCCATCTCCTCCAACCCCACCCCACCCCACCCCCCACCCCAAAAAAAAAGCACAAAAAATAAAATAAAATAAGAAGTATCTTTTGCTATACCCTTCTGAGCCCAGTTGATTCCTTTCACTGTTGTTATAACATTCAAGTATTTAAATTCTTAAACCAAAACTCCCAAACACAATCTACATAATACTGTAGTAGAAAAAAAATAGAATTGCCCTATTCAAACAAACTCAGCTGGATACAAACTACAAACATTAATTAGGAATATGGCCACCTAATTAATTTACAAAAAGTTGAACCTTTTCAAGAATTTCCCCAAAAAAAAAGGAGTTTTCAACACAAGAAGAGCTAGAGTAAAGGACAATACTACTTACCAAGTCAGTCAAAAATAAGACTAGACTAATGTACCAAAAAGAAAGGATCTTTTTCTATGCCCTTCTGACCCCAGTTGATATCTATCACTGCTATGATAAAAACTGTAATATTCAAATTCTTTTAAACAAATTTCAAACACCCAATCAACAGAAAACTGTAATAGAAAAAGAAACAAACCAAGATATGAATTCCCCAATCCAAACAAACTCAGCTGAAAATACAAACTACAAACACTTACTATGAATATAAACAGCTAACTAATTTACAAAAGGTTGAATTTTTTTTTTTCACGAATAGTAGTATTACAGATTACTTACCAAGTCAGAGTTAAAAAAAAAACAAGACTAGACACCAAAAAGAGTAGAAGAATGAAGAAGCCAAAGAATTGGTGGTAGGTGGAAATTGAGAAGGACTTATAATGAAATGGGTTTCAGAAATATGGGAGAAAAGATTGAACATATAAATGTAGTATTAGTTCAGAAGATTAGGCAACAGCTAGTGAATTGTGAATGAAGACAAGACAGCATCTTTTGTACTGCTTTTTTATTTGTGGCCATACGCATCCTACACATTTAAATGAAAATTTAGTGGCCGTCTTAAATTAAATTACTTAAAATTTGCAAATAGTGGTAATGGACCGGTAATTGTCTTTATAATTGTGGTCCCCCCAATTTTAGCTTATATATAGTAGTATACTGTATTAGTTTTGCTCCACTAAAAATATTTTGCTTTTGGTTTAGCTTAAGCTAGTTTGGCATAGATTTTCAAATTTATTTTAAAAAATCTAATTTAGGAGAAATTTGGTTTGAAGATTAAAAATTATTTGGATATAATTTTTTAAAATATAATTTTTTTTATTTTAAACATAAAATGTGACTGATACCTATAAGTTCTAAAAACTATCAAAAATATCCAACAATACCAAACAAACAAACTTGCTAATCATGTATATGTATAACCTTCATCGATAACGGTCTTTATTATTATCACAAACCATAGTCCTGAACATAAATAAGGTTGGTAAAAAGTTATCATTTTTATAATGAACTACATAGTACATTATTCTCGATTTATCATCAAACTTTGTCTTTGCATTAGATTGTCGCAGATTGGCATAACAACTTTGGCGAATGTTTTATTCCGTTTATAAAGAAGGGCAAAGTCGGGTGAGTTTAACGAGGAAAAAGTGGGTAGATGTGGATTAGTTGGGTCATAATAACAGAAGTTGAGCTTTTTTATAAAATACAAAAGTTTAGGACAATTTTTAAAAATTTTTAACAACAAACGATAATATTTTTGTCCAAAAACAGCTCTTGGGCTGGTTTTGGAATTTGGGTCTTGGATTTGACAATTTGCTAAAATATGAATAAAGTCTATAAACAAAAAGATATTTGCCAAAAAAAATGGAAAAAATTGCAAAACCTATGCCCAAACGGGGGACTAAGTTATTTTTTACGTCGGAATCTAATTTTAAATATACACTTTTTTGAAAAACAACCATTTTGATATTGAAAAGATACTAAAAGATGCTCTTTAAATTGAATAACTGAAGTTTAAATGCATCACAAGTGAACGGATTGAATAACTAAAAGTGTCTAAATCATATGATTAAACTAAGGTGATTTATTTATATATTTTTGTTAAGAAAATGGTTTTTTTGGTTTCTCGACTATGGTGTATTATGTATTGTTCAGGCATGTTATTCTTTTCGTATATTTGTACTAAATAAGTGAAAAATCAAATGCAAAAGACTTCATGATTATTATATAATAGAATCCTTTGCATGCAAAAAGAAGAAAAAGAATGGATCGCTTAAGTTGTTTTATGCTCCCACTTCAAGTTTTTAAGTAGTATATGGGAATAGGATATTACTAACGTATTATTTCATGAAATTCACAATAAATAAGGAAATTTTTTAATTAAATGCTGCCATGAGATGGCGCAAAAGTAGTTCATTATTTCTCATAGGTGCTTAGGGCATCCCAGTGCACTAAACTTTTGCTATACATGAGGTACGGAAAATGATCGAACCACAAGGGTTTATTGTACGCAATCTTACCTATATTTCTGCAGGATGATGTCTATACTGCTCGAACTCGTGACCTCCTAGTCTCATTAGTGCTTCTTCTTTAAAAATGTAAAATAAGTGAGCAATTGTGCTAGTTGATTTTTCAAAAACATTTAGCTATTGTCACACCTCCTTTTTATTTGCGCGCAAGGGCGTAGAGGGAGTTTTTTCAATTAAAGGGCAATCGAACGGGATTTTTATTAAAGAATTAGAGTCGCCACTTGGGAGATTTATGGTGTCCCAAGTCACCGGTTTTAATCCCGAATCGAGGAAAAGAATGACTCTGTTTAACAGTCCGCGAATCAAAAATTCGGATAAGGAATTCTGTTAACCCGGGAGAAGGTATTAAGCATTCCCGAGTTCCGTGGTTCTAGCACGGTCGCTCAACTGTCATGTTCGGCTTATTTATCTGATTTTATACATGTTGAACCTGTGTGCAAATTTTAACTCTTTACCGCTTTTAATATTGTTATTTTTTAAAAGAGAATTGCAACATCGTGAAAACACGTCTCGAACCACGTCACATCAATGTACCCGTGGTTGTTGACACATCTCGACTCCATTGAGATTTGGATTTGGGTCACATAAATGTGCACCCGAGTTTAAGAAGGTAAAATTATTAAACACGCACCTAAAGAGACTAACGCATTATTATCTTTGGGGAAGGCCGTGAAATTCACTAAACGGCCCATCCCGAATTCTAATTATTTTATTTTAACCAATTATTGAGGGCCCCGCAATTTATGTATTTTATTTGGCGAGGCTCGTCTCATTTTTTATTTAAGGATATCCTAAAGCGACTATGATTTTTCTATTTTTATAGTTTGTCTCTAAAAGAAATAAAGAAAAGGCCTTAATAATTTGTTATTGTAAAATTCGGGCTTCAAATTCAAGTCTGAATCCAAACAAAAGGAGGAAACCTTTTAATTTGCACCCGCTGCCTAACTCGAAAGCCCAAGTATCAATTACAAAATACTCTGTGGTTTCCAACTTGATTTCAAATGCCTAACATTCAATGGAAACAAAATCCAAACTGAATACGATATTAAACCGTTTGATTTTAAAACTATCACTAAATGATACACCACAGCTTAAGAGTTCGAGATAGTCCAATGGATGATGCAGGTTGAATTCCAGTAGATTACAACTATCAACTGCTAACGTACAACTATTTATACTCATATTGAAATGATGAATTCAATGAAACCCAGGAGCTGACATCAATAACTAAACTATTTACATTAACGATTGTAGCATAAAACATGTTCAAAACTATTTTCAATTTTTATTCCTAACCGATCAACCCTACTGTGCTATACTAATTTGATTTCTAATATCCACTATGCTAAGTCTAAAATTAAACAACCATGGTTAAACAGTCCAAAAATGGTCCAATACAGATCAAACAGTTCAAATAAGCAGGAATAAATCTAATAAAATAATTCCCAATCTAATACAGTTCAAATACACTATAATAAAGTTGTTGCAAAAAACTGAGGCTTCCATTTCATTTCAACTCCAACTTCAGGTTTACATCAATACATGATTTCAGAATGTGTACCTGGATAATGGAAAATAGAAGAAGGAGCAGTCAGCAGCAGCAGATGACAGTAGCAGTAATGGAACAGTCTTGAGACCAACACAGCAAATTCAAACCAGGAGAGATTCAAAATCATACAAAAACCCAGGATACTCAAATGCCAACAGCTCAAATAAACTCGAAGTGAGTTCGAGATTGAACCAGAACTTCCAAAGAAAACCAATACACAATCAAGATACTTCAAACAACACCAACTTAGCTTGGATTTGATACCCTAGACCTTAGGAAACTTTTCAGCAATCGACTCACGAACTAACAAGAGCAAGACCATCAATTAAACTTGAGGTTGGACTATAAAGGCCAATAGAACAGTGACTTCCAAGGTTATAAAATTTTCAGCCTTCCCCACTCTTAGCTTTTAGTTTTCCTTAAGTGTTTTTAGCTCTCGGAATCTGAAGAAGTCCCCCTTCCTTATTGTCCTAATGCCTCTATTTATACCAAAACTGAACTTCTCCTAGCCCTTGAAGCACTCAAACTAATAAGAAAACCAATCTGCCCATCAACTCCCTGAAACCCCACTACTACATGTCTAATTCATTTTAAATTCACTTGTCCCCCACTAAACTATGTCTAATTCATTTTTTAATTCAGGGGTAATGGGTGCCTAATTGTTTAATATCATTGTGTCTTGTTCCCCACTATTGATCAAACAAATGCATTATTTAGGGGTACACTAGTAGTTAGTGGATAGAGCACTCAACTTAAACAATTCTGCAAGTTTTATATTCTTAAATTACCCTTCCTGATGCCCCGGAATTCTATCCTAAACAGCTATAACCAAATCTACCTAACAATCAATTACTTAGAAACATGAACTGATTCTTAACAAACACATCAAAACTAAGTTCAATACAGGACAACATCAAGATTCAATCCATCAGAATTAGTTCAATCTTGCCTTCACACCAGAAAACAGTATCAGAAATGAAGATCAAGGATTCTATGATTCCGAGAAAATTATAATTCTAAATTAAATTAGACAAAAATGAATGAAACATTGTAATATCATGAATTCATATGCAACAAACTGATTGACAACGGAGAGGAAAGAATCAAACATAACATAACAAAATAATTTGAACCAACAGTAACATCAAACGATTACAGTTTTATACACTGATTGACAGGAGAAAATTGGACCAAGAAAAAGGTCCGATGGAGAAGGAAGAAATGGTTAACAGCAGACGAATCACATCGAAATTTAAACAGATAAACAACAACAAAAGAAAAAGGGAAAAAGAAATACCTTGAAATTACAGGCTAACTAATCTCCACACAGTTCCCATTGAAACTTCGACTCGAACTCTTTGAGGTCAAAATGAACTTTAATCGAGTGTTCTCGACTGAGAACACTGGACTAAGGTCGATTAAGAACCTCAAATTTCCCTTTTACTCGGGCAGGTTCCAGGTTTTGGCTCTCTAGGTCTCGTCCAGTTGGTTTAACATTCGACAAATTCCAGCTCGATTCGAGCTGAAACATCATGGGACTTGGGACGAGGGTAGTCTAGAGGTTCAGGGGTGGGAGGGTTTTGGTTTGGCGCCGCCACCAAGGGATCTTGTGGCGGCGCTAGGGTTCTTGGCTCAAAATTGACATTCGACCAATTCCAGGCAGGTTCGAAGGAAGGTGTTTGGATATTTGGAATGAGGAGGTGAAGGCGAGGCTAGGGTGTTAATTTGAGGTGATTTGGGGTGAGCTAGGTTTTCTAACTGATCTTCGATTGAATATTCAAAGACACCGGCTGGGATTCGAGGGAAGCTGGTAGGTGGTTTGGAAAGAGGATGTTGTGGAGAAGCTATGGTTTAAAAATGGAATTGTTTGGACCATCGGAACCGCCGTGAGGTGATTTCCGGTGGGTGGTCAACGACGGAGTATGGCGGAGGGTGCTGGGCCTGTATCTGATCGTTAGAGAAGAAGGGAAGGGGGTTGGCTTGGGGGGGCTGGGTATGGTTACACATTTATATACGAGGGGGGAAATTGATCCTGGCCGTTTGATCAAACGAGATCAATGGCCTGGATCATTTACTTATATGAAGATGGTGTCATTGGCGTGGTGATGGGGCGGACCGGGTTAGGGAATGGGTTGGGTGGTTTAGACGGGTAAGGGATATAGGATGTGAGCCGTTGGATGGTTTGGATGAACGACCAAAATCTATTGGCTTGAAACGGTGTCATTTCTTCGATGGTGGGGCTGAACTGGACCGTTCGATCTGTTTGATCGACGGTTCAAATTTGAGATGCCTAAACGACGTCGTTCCACCTATCTCTAAGACTTGGCTGGATTGGACCGAGTAAGGGGTGAGATTTGGGCTGGTTTGGGATGGGCCTGGTCCGATTTTTCTCTTTATTTTATTTTCTTTTCTTTTTAAACTAATCTTCAAAATTAAAACCTAAAATCCTAATTTAAATTGTAAAACCAAAATTAACTTAAAAATGCTAATTAACTCTTAAAAACAATTATCATATAAAAGAAAATCACACGATTTTGACATTAAATATTAAAATGCGAAGTACATTATTTTTTGTGATTTTTTATTTTTGTAAAGCACACTTGATTACTCCTAATTGTAAAATTAAATCCTAGAAGGCAAATGCAACATATTTTTGTATTTTTATTAATTTAAACAAATAATCATGCACACACAAATGCAAACAATAAGAGAAAAATAACACAAAATTCGCAAAAATTGCAAGCAACACAAAACTATTTTATTTTGGATTTTTGGGAGTAATTCTCATATAGGGCAAAAATCACGTGCTCACAGCTGCCCCTCTTTGCCCGGAAACACGAAAGGTTTTCGTGCAAAGATAAAATGAGCGGATACGAGCGATTTTTTGCCCGTTTGAGTACTCCGTGTTAAGCATTTTTTTGAAAAGATTTGACCGAACCTTTGCTTCAAAAGGTCTCCTATATATTCCTGGCTAAAAGGGAATCAGGTCAATGTAGTTCGGGCAGTTTCGGTAGCCGGGACTACCGTGGAACTGTGATTTTGCTGTTACTGTTGTTGCCGCTGCTGCTGCTGCTTACCAACCTCCTTATTACACCTTGCTAGAAAAAAATAAGAAGCTAGACTAAATTATAGTCTATGAATTACAAAAAATCTTATCTAAATCTTCAGACTTGCTCTTGTCGCCTTGCTTTCTTGTTGGCTTGTGCTTCGTAAGATGTTTCTTTATTTCTGACTTGCCTTGTATTCTTCTCTTGATTGCCGAACTCGAACGGCTTATTTCCTTCTTGTGAGCTTCGCATTATTTCTCCTTCGAAGGCTGAACTGCCTTCTTCCGAACACTGTTGCCTTCCTTCTGATTTCTTGAACTTGAATTTATGTTGGGGGTTTCTGTTGTAACCTTCTGCTTTACTGAATTCAAACTTCAATGTATTCCTCTGTTATACGGGCGGGATCCCGACTTCAAAACTTGAAATGTAAAGACTGAGATGTAAGGACTGAAATGTATTCCTCTTTTATACGGGCGGGCTCCCGACTTAAAAACTTGAAATGTAAAATAAAACGTCATTCCACTCTTCAGGCGGGCTCCTGACTTCAACAACAACTTTGAAAATAAATCGACATTCCTCTCTTCAGGCGGGCTCCTGACTTCAAGAACAACTTTGGAAAATAAAACGTCATTCCTCTCTTCAGGCGGGCTCCTCACTTCAACAACATCTTAGAAAATAAACGTCATTCCTCTCTTCAGGCGGGCTCCTGACTTCAACAACAACTTAAGAAAATAAACACCATTCCTCTTTTCAGGCGGGCTCCTGACTTCAACAACAACTTTGAAAATAAATCGTCATTCCTCTCTTCAGGCGGGCTCCTGACTTCAACAACAACTTTGAAAATAAATCGTCATTCCTCTCTTCAGGCGGACTCCTGACTTCAACAACAACTTAAAAAATAAACGACATTCCTCTATTCAAGCGAGCTCCTGACTTCAACAACAACTTTGAAAAATAAAACGCCATTCCTTTCTTCAGGCGGGCACCTGACCTCAACAACAACTTCAAAAATAAATGCCATTCCTCTCTTCAGGCGGGCTCCTGAATTTAACAACAACTTTGAAAATAAAACTCCATTCCTCTCCTCAGGCGGGCACCTGACCTCAACAACAACTTCAAAAATAAACATCATACCTCTCTTCAGGCGAGCTTCTAACTTCAACCAACATCTTTTTAAAAATAAACGCCATTCCTCTCTTCAGGCAGGCTCCTGACTTCAACAACAACTTTGAAAATAAAACGTCATTCCTCTCTTCAGGCGGGCTCCTGACCTCAACAACAACTTAAAAAATAAATCGCCATTCCTCTCTTCAGGCGGGCTCCTGACTTCAACAACAACTTTGAAAAATAAAATGCCATTCCTCTCTTCAGGCGGGCTCCTGACCTCAACAACAACTTAAAAAATAAATCGCCATTCCTCTCTTCAGGCGGGCTCCTGACTTCAAAAACAACTTTAGAAAATAAAACGCCATTCCCTCTTCAGGCGGGCTCCTGACTTCAACAACAACTTTGAAAAATAAAATGCCATTCCTCTCTTCAGGCGGGCTCCGAACTTCAACAACAACTTTAAAAATGAATCGACATTCCTCTCTTCAGGCGGGCTCCTGACTTCAACAACAGCTTTGAAAATAAAACACTATTCCTCTCTTCAGGCGGGCTCTTGACTTCAACAAACAACTTGGAAAATAAAACGACATTCCTCTCTTCAGGCGGGCTCCTTACTTCAACCAACAACTTTGAAAATAAATCGACATTCCTCTCTTCAGGCGGGCTCCTTACTTCAACAAACAACTTTGAAAATAAAACGTCATTCTACTCTTCAGGCGTGCTCCTGACTTCAACAACAACTTTAAAAATAAATCGACATTCCTCTCTTAAGGTGGGCTCCTAACTTCAACAAACAACTTGGAAAATAAATCACCATTCCTCTCTTCAGGCGGACTCCTAACTTCCACCATAACTTTGCAAAATAAAACGCCATTCCTCTCTTCAGGCGGGCTCCTGACTTCAACAATAACTTTAAAAATAAATTGCCATTCCTCTTTTCAGGCGGGCTCCTGACTTCAACAAACAACTTGGAAAATAAAACGCCATTCTTCTCTTCAGGCGGGCACATGACTTCAACCAACAACTTTGCAAAAAAATCTCCATTCCTCTTTTCAGGCGGGCTCCTGACTTGAACAAACATCTTAGAAAATAAACGCCATTCCTCTCTTCAGGCGGGCTCCTAACTTCAATAACAACTTCAGAAAATAAACGACATTCCTCTCTTCAGGCGGGCTCCTAACTTCAATAACAACTTTGAAAATAAATCGTCATTCCTCTCTTCAGGTGGGCTCCCGGGTTCAACAACAACTTTGAAAATAAATCGCCATTCCTCTCTTCAAGCGGGCTCCTGACTTCAACAACAACTTAAAAAATAAACGCCATTCCTCACTTTAGGCGGGCTCCTGACTTCAACAACAACTTTGAAAAATAAAATGTCATTCCTCTCTTCAGGCGGGCACCTGACCTCAACAACAACTTCAAAAATAAATGCCATTACTCTCTTCAGGCGGGCTCCTGACTTCAAGAACAACTTTGAAAATAAAATGTCATTCCTCTCTTCAGGCGGGCACCTGTCCTCAACAACAACTTCAAAAATAAACGTCATTCCTCTCTTCAGGTGGGCTCCTGACTTCAACCAACATCTTTTTAAAAATAAACGTCATTCCTCTCTTCAGGCGGGCTCCAGACTTCAACAACAACTTTGAAAATAAAACGTCACTCATGTCTTCAGGCGGGCTCCTGACCTCAACAACAACTTAGAAAATAATCGCCATTCCTCTCTTCAGGCGGGCTCCTGACTTCAACAACAACTTTGAAAAATAAAACGCCATTCCTCTCTTCAGGCGGGCTCCTTACTTCAACAACACCTTTAAAAATAAATCGTCATTCCTCTCTTCAGGCGGGCTCTTGACTTCAACAACAGCTTTGAAAATAAAACGCCATTCCTCTCTTCAGGCGGACTCCTGACTTCAACAACAACTTTAAAAATAAATCGCCATTCCTCTCTTCAGGCGGGCTCCTGACTTCAACAAACAACATGGAAAATAAATAGCAATTCCTCTCTTCAGGCGGGCTCCTGACTTCAACAACAACTTCCGAAAATAAACGACATTCCTCTCTTCAGGCGGGCTCCTGACTTCAACAACAACTTTGAAAATAAATCGCCATTCCTCTCTTAAGGCGGGCTCCTGACTTCAACAACAACTTTGAAAATAAATCGCCATTCCTCTATTCAGGCGGGCTCCTGACTTCAAAAACAACTTAAAAAATAAACGTCGCTCCTCTCTTCAGGCGTGCTCCTGACTTCAACAACAACTTTGAAAAATAAAATGTCATTCCTCTCTTTAGGCGGGCACCTGACCTCAACAAAAACTTCAAAAATAAATGACATTACTCTCTTCAGGCGGGCTCCTGACTTCAACAACAACTTTGAAAATAAAACGCCATTCATGTCTTCGGGCGGGCTCCTGACCTCAACAACAACTTAGAAAATAAATCGTCATTCCTCTCTTCAGGCGGTCTCCTGACTTCAAAACAACTTTGGAATATAAAACGCCATTCCTCTCTTCAGGCGGGCTCCTGACTTCAACAACAACTTTGAAAAATAAAACGCCATTCCTCTCTTCAGGCGGGCTCCTTACTTCAACAACAACTTTAAAAATGAATCGCCATTCCTCTCTTCAGGCGGGCTCTTGACTTCAACAACAGCTTTGAAAATAAAACGCCATTCCTCTCTTCAGGCGGGCTCCTGACTTCAACAACAACTTTAAAAATAAATCGTCATTCCTCTCTTCAGGCGGGCTCCTGACTTCAATAAACAACTTGGAAAATAAATCGCAATTCCTCTCTTCAGGCGGGCTCCTGACTTCAACAACTAATTTGGAAAATAAAATGCCATTCCTCTCTTCGGGCGGGCTCATGACTTCAAGAACAACTTTAAAAATAAATCGTCATTCCTCTCTTCAGGCGGGCTCCTAACTTCAACAAACAACTTGGAAAATAAAATGCCATTCCTCTCTTCAGGCGGGCTCCTGAATTCAACCAACAACTTTGAAAATAAATCGACATTCCTCTCTTCAGACGGGCTCCTGACTTCAACAAACATCTTTGAAAATAAACGCCATTCCTCTCTTCAGGCGGGCTCCAGACTTCAACCTACAACTTTGAAAATAAATCGCCATTCCTCTCTTCAGGCGGGCTCCTGACTTCAACAATAACTTTGAAAATAAATCGCCATTCCTCTCTTCAGGCGGGCTCCTGACTTCAACAACAACTTAAAAAATAAACGCCATTCCTCTCTTCAGGTGGGCTCCTAACGTCAACAACAACTTTTAAAAATAAAATGACATTCCTCTCTTCAGGCGGGCACCTGCTCTCAACAACAACTTAAAATATAAATGACATTCCTCTCTTCAGTCGGGCTCCTGACTTCAACAACAACTTTGAAAATAAAACGCCATTCCTCAATTCAGACGGGCATCTGACCTCAACAACAACTTCAAAAATAAACGCCATTCCTCTCTTCAGGCGGGCTCCTGACTTCAACCAACATCTTTTTAAAAATAAACGCCATTCCTCTTTTCATGTGGGGTCCTGACTTCAACAACAACTTTGAAAATAAAACGTCATACCTCTCATCAGGCGGGCTCCTGACCTCAAAAACAACTTAAAAAATAAATCGCCATTCCTCTTTTCAGGCGGTCTCCTGACTTCAAAAACAACTTTTGAAAATAAAACGCCATTCCTCTCTTCAGGCGGGCACCTGACTTCAACAACAACTTTGAAAATTAAAATGTCATTCCTCTCTTCAGGCGGGCACCTGACCTCAACAAAAACTTCAAAAATAAATGACATTACTCTCTTCAGGCGGGCTCCTGACTTCAACCAACATCTTTTTAAAACTAAACTTCATTCCTCTCTTCAGGCGAGCGCCTGACCTCAACAACAACTTCAAAAATAAATGACCTTACTCTCTTCAGGCGGGCTCCTAACTTCAACAACAACTTTGAAAAATAAAACGCCATTCATGTCTTCGGGCGGGCTCCTGACCTCAACAACAACTTAGAAAATAAATCGTCATTCCTCTCTTCAGGCGGGCTCCTGACTTCAAAACAACTTTGGAATATAAAACGCCATTCCTATCTTCAGGCGGGCTCCTGACTTCAACAACAACTTTGAAAAATAAAACGCCATTCCTCTCTTTAGGCGGGCTCCTTCCTTCAACAACAACTTTAAAACTAAATCGCCATTCCTCTCTTCAGGTGGGCTCCTGACTTCAACCAACATCTTTTTAAAAATAAACGCCATTCCTCTCTTTAGGGGGGCTCCTTACTTCAACAACAACTTAAAAAATAAACGCCATTCCTCTCTTTAGGGGGGCTCCTTACTTCAACAACAACTTAAAAAATAAACGCCATTCCTCTCTTTAGGGGGGCTCCTTACTTCAACAACAACTTAAAAAATAAACGCCATTCCTCTCTTTAGGGGGGCTCCTTACTTCAACAACAACTTAAAAAATAAACGCCATTCCTCTCTTTAGGGGGGCTCCTTACTTCAACAACAACTTAAAAAATAAACGCCATTCCTCTCTTTAGGGGGGCTCCTTACTTCAACAACAACTTAAAAAATAAACGCCATTCCTCTCTTTAGGGGGGCTCCTTACTTCAACAACAACTTAAAAAATAAACGCCATTCCTCTCTTTAGGGGGGCTCCTTACTTCAACAACAACTTAAAAAATAAACGCCATTCCTCTCTTTAGGGGGGCTCCTTACTTCAACAACAACTTAAAAAATAAACGCCATTCCTCTCTTTAGGGGGGCTCCTTACTTCAACAACAACTTAAAAAATAAACGCCATTCCTCTCTTTAGGGGGGCTCCTTACTTCAACAACAACTTAAAAAATAAACGCCATTCCTCTCTTTAGGGGGGCTCCTTACTTCAACAACAACTTAAAAAATAAACGCCATTCCTCTCTTTAGGGGGGCTCCTTACTTCAACAACAACTTAAAAAATAAACGCCATTCCTCTCTTTAGGGGGGCTCCTTACTTCAACAACAACTTAAAAAATAAACGCCATTCCTCTCTTTAGGGGGGCTCCTTACTTCAACAACAACTTAAAAAATAAACGCCATTCCTCTCTTTAGGGGGGCTCCTTACTTCAACAACAACTTAAAAAATAAACGCCATTCCTCTCTTTAGGGGGGCTCCTTACTTCAACAACAACTTAAAAAATAAACGCCATTCCTCTCTTTAGGGGGGCTCCTTACTTCAACAACAACTTAAAAAATAAACGCCATTCCTCTCTTTAGGGGGGCTCCTTACTTCAACAACAACTTAAAAAATAAACGCCATTCCTCTCTTTAGGGGGGCTCCTTACTTCAACAACAACTTAAAAAATAAACGCCATTCCTCTCTTTAGGGGGGCTCCTTACTTCAACAACAACTTAAAAAATAAACGCCATTCCTCTCTTTAGGGGGGCTCCTTACTTCAACAACAACTTAAAAAATAAACGCCATTCCTCTCTTTAGGGGGGCTCCTTACTTCAACAACAACTTAAAAAATAAACGCCATTCCTCTCTTTAGGGGGGCTCCTTACTTCAACAACAACTTAAAAAATAAACGCCATTCCTCTCTTTAGGGGGGCTCCTTACTTCAACAACAACTTAAAAAATAAACGCCATTCCTCTCTTTAGGGGGGCTCCTTACTTCAACAACAACTTAAAAAATAAACGCCATTCCTCTCTTTAGGGGGGCTCCTTACTTCAACAACAACTTAAAAAATAAACGCCATTCCTCTCTTTAGGGGGGCTCCTTACTTCAACAACAACTTAAAAAATAAACGCCATTCCTCTCTTTAGGGGGGCTCCTTACTTCAACAACAACTTAAAAAATAAACGCCATTCCTCTCTTTAGGGGGGCTCCTTACTTCAACAACAACTTAAAAAATAAACGCCATTCCTCTCTTTAGGGGGGCTCCTTACTTCAACAACAACTTAAAAAATAAACGCCATTCCTCTCTTTAGGGGGGCTCCTTACTTCAACAACAACTTAAAAAATAAACGCCATTCCTCTCTTTAGGGGGGCTCCTTACTTCAACAACAACTTAAAAAATAAACGCCATTCCTCTCTTTAGGGGGGCTCCTTACTTCAACAACAACTTAAAAAATAAACGCCATTCCTCTCTTTAGGGGGGCTCCTTACTTCAACAACAACTTAAAAAATAAACGCCATTCCTCTCTTTAGGGGGGCTCCTTACTTCAACAACAACTTAAAAAATAAACGCCATTCCTCTCTTTAGGGGGGCTCCTTACTTCAACAACAACTTAAAAAATAAACGCCATTCCTCTCTTTAGGGGGGCTCCTTACTTCAACAACAACTTAAAAAATAAACGCCATTCCTCTCTTTAGGGGGGCTCCTTACTTCAACAACAACTTAAAAAATAAACGCCATTCCTCTCTTTAGGGGGGCTCCTTACTTCAACAACAACTTAAAAAATAAACGCCATTCCTCTCTTTAGGGGGGCTCCTTACTTCAACAACAACTTAAAAAATAAACGCCATTCCTCTCTTTAGGGGGGCTCCTTACTTCAACAACAACTTAAAAAATAAACGCCATTCCTCTCTTTAGGGGGGCTCCTTACTTCAACAACAACTTAAAAAATAAACGCCATTCCTCTCTTTAGGGGGGCTCCTTACTTCAACAACAACTTAAAAAATAAACGCCATTCCTCTCTTTAGGGGGGCTCCTTACTTCAACAACAACTTAAAAAATAAACGCCATTCCTCTCTTTAGGGGGGCTCCTTACTTCAACAACAACTTAAAAAATAAACGCCATTCCTCTCTTTAGGGGGGCTCCTTACTTCAACAACAACTTAAAAAATAAACGCCATTCCTCTCTTTAGGGGGGCTCCTTACTTCAACAACAACTTAAAAAATAAACGCCATTCCTCTCTTTAGGGGGGCTCCTTACTTCAACAACAACTTAAAAAATAAACGCCATTCCTCTCTTTAGGGGGGCTCCTTACTTCAACAACAACTTAAAAAATAAACGCCATTCCTCTCTTCAGGTGGGCTCCTGACTTCAACAACAACTTTGAAAATAAATCGCTATTCCTCTCTTCAGGCGGGCTCCTGACTTCAACAACAACTTAAAAAATAAACGCCATTCCTCTCTTCACGTGGGCTCCTAACGTCAACAACAACTTTGAAAAATAAAACGCCATTCCTCTCTTCAGTCGGGCACCTGCTCTCAACAACAACTTAAAAAATAAACGACATTCCTCTCTTCAGGCGGGCTCCTGACTTCAACTACAACTTTGAAAATAAAACGCCATTCCTCTATTCAGACGGGCATCTGACCTCAACAACAACTTCAAAAATAAACGTCATTGCTCTCTTCAGGCGCGCTTCTGACTTCAACCAACATCTTTTTAAAAATAAACGCCATTCCTCTCTTCATGTGGGGTCCTGACTTCAACAACAACTTTGAAAATAAAACGTCATTCCTCTCATCAGACGGGCTCCTGACCTCAACAACAACTTAAAAAATAAATCGCCATTCCTCTCTTCAGGCGGGCTCCTGACTTCAAAAACAACTTTGGAAAATAAAATGCCATTCCTCTCTTCAGGCGGGCTCCTGACTTCAACAACAACTTTGAAAATTAAAATGCCATTCCTCTCTTCAGGCGGGCTCCTGACTTCAACCGCAACTTTAAAACTAAATCGCCATTCCTCTCTTCAGGCGGGCTCCTAACTTCAACAACAGCTTTGAAAATAAAACACCATTCCTCTCTTCAGGCGGGCTCCTGACTTCAACAAACAACTTGGAAAATAAATCGTCATTCCTCTCTTCAGGCGGGCTCCTGACTTCAACAAACAACATGGAAAATAAATCGTCAATCCTCTCTTCAGGCGGGCTCCTGACTTTAACAACAACTTTGCAAAATAAAACGCCATTCCTCTCTTTAGGCGGGCTCCTGACTTCAACAACAACTTTAAAAATAAATCGCCATTCCTCTTTTCAAGCGGGCTCCTGACTTCAACAAACAACTTGGAAAATAAAACGACATTCTTCTCTTCAGGCGGGCTCCTGACTTCAACCAAAAACTTTGAAAATAAATCTCCATTCCTCTCTTCAGGCGGGCTCCTGACTTCAACAATCATCTTAGAAAATAAACGTCATTCCTCTCTTCAGGCGGGCTCCTGACTTTAACAACAACTTCATAAAATAAATGCCATTCCTCTCTTCAGGCGGGCACCTGACTTCAACTACAACTTTTAAAATAAATCTCCATTACTCTCTTTAGGCGGGCTCCTGAGTTCAAGAACTTTGAAAATAAATCGCCATTCCTCTCTTCAGGCGGGCTCCTGACTTCAACAACAACTTAGAAAATAAACGTCATTCCTCTCTTCAGGCGGGCTCCTGACTTCAACAACAACTTTGAAAATAAAACGCCATTCCTCTCTTCAGGCGGGCACCTGACCTCAACAACAAGTTCAAAATAAACATCATTCCTCTCTTCAGGCGGGCTCCTAACTTCAACAACAACTTTGAAAGTAAAACGCTATTCCTCTCTTCAGGCGGGCACCTGACCTCAACAACAAGTTCAAAAATAAACGTCATTCCTCTCTTCAGGCGGGCTCCTCACTTCAACCAACATCTTTTTAAAAATAAACGTCATTCCTCTCTTCAGGCGAGCTCCTGACTTCAACAACAACTTTGAAAATAAAACGTCATTCCTCTCTTCCGGCGGGCTCCTGACTTCAACAACAACTTTGAAAAATAAAATGCCATTTCTCTCTTCAGGCGGGCTCTTGACTTCAACCACAACTTTAAAAATAAATCGTCATTCCTCTCTTTAGGCGGGCTCCTGACTTCAACAACAGCTTTGAAAATAAAACACCATTCCTCTCTTCAGGCGGGCTCCTGACTTCAACAAACAACTTGGAAAATAAAAATCCATTCCTCTCTTCAGGCAGGCTCCTAACTTCAACAACAACTTTGAAAAATAAAATGCCATTCCTCTTTTCAGGCGGGCTCCTGACTTCAACAACAGCTTTGAAAATAAAACACCATTTCTCTCTTCAGGCGGGCTCCTAACTTCAACAAACAACTTGGAAAATAAAACGCCATTCCTTTCTTCAAGCGGGTTCCTGACTTCAACAAACAACTTGGAAAATAAATCGCCATTCCTCTCTTCAGGGGGGCTCCTAACTTCAATAACAAATTTGCAAAATAAAATGCCATTCCTCTCTTTAGGCGGGCTCCTGACTTCAACAACAACTTTAAAAATAAATCGTCATTCCTCTTTTCTGGCGGGCTCCTGACTTCAACAAACAACTTGGAAAATAAAACGACATTCTTCTCTTCAGGCGGGCTCCTAACTTCAACCAACAACTTTAAAAATAAATCGCCATTCCTCTCTTCAGGCGAGCTCCTGACTTCAACAAACATCTTAGAAAATAAACGTCATTCCTCTCTTCAGGCGGGCTCCTGACTTCAACAACAACTTCAGAAAATAAACACCATTCCTCTCTTCAGGCGGGCTCCTGACTTCAACAACAACTTTTAAAATAAATCTTCATTCCTCTCTTCAGGCGGGCTCCTGAGTTCAACAACAACTTTGAAAATAAATCGCCATTCCTCTGTTCAGGCGGGCTCCTGACTTCAACAACAACTTTGAAAAATAAAACGCCATTCTTCTCTTCAGGCGGGCACCAGACCTCAACAACAACTTCAAAAATAAATGCCATTCCTCTCTTCATGCGAGCTCCTGACTTCAACAACAACTTTGGAAAATAAAACTTCATTCCTCTTTTCAGGCGGGCTCCTGACCTCAACAACAACTTAAAAAATAAATCGCCATTCCTCTCTTCAGGCGGGCTCCTGACTTCAAAAACAACTTTGGAAAATAAAACATCATTCCTCTCTTCAGGCGGGCTACTGATTTCAACAACAACTTTGAAAAATAAAATGCCATTCCTCTCTTTAGGCGGGCTCCTGACTTCAACCACAACTTTAAAAATATATCGCCATTTCTCTCTTCAGGCGGGCTCCTGACTTCAACAACAGCTTTTAAAATAAAACACCATTCCTCTCTTCAGGCGGGCTCCTGACTTTAACAAACAACTTGGAAAATAAAACGCCATTGCTCTCTTCAGTCGGGCTCCTGACTTCAACAACAACTCTGAAAAATAAAACGCCATTCCTCTCTTTAGGCGGGCTCCTGACTTCAACAACAACTTTAAAAATAAATCATCATTCCTCTTTTCAGTCGGGCTCCTTACTTCAACAAACAACTTGGAAAATAAAACGACATTCTTCTCTTCAGGGGGCTCCTGACTTCAACCAACAACTTTGAAAATAAATCGCCATTCCTCTCTTCAGGCGGGCTCCTGACTTCAACAAACATCTTAGAAAATAAACGCCATTCCTCTCTTCAGGCGGGCTCCTGACTTCAATAACAACTTCAGAAAATAAACGTCATTCCTCTCTTTATGCGGGCGGGCTCCTGACTTCAACAACAACGTTTAAAATAAATCTCCATTCCTCTCTTCAGGCGGGCTCCTGAGTTCAACAACAACTTTGAAAATAAATCGTCATTCCTCTCTTCAGGCGGGCTCCTGACTTCAACAACAACTTAAAAAATAAACGTCATTCCTCTCTTCAGGCGGGCTCCTTACTTCAACAACAACTTTGAAAAATAAAACGTCATTCTTCTCTTCAGGCGGGCACCTGACCTCAACAACAACTTCAAAAATAAACGTCATTCCTCTCTTCATGCGTGCTCCTGACTTCAACAACAACTTTGAAAATAAAACGCCATTCCTCTCTTCAGGCGGGCACCTGACCTCAACAACAACTTCAAAAATAAACGTCATTCCTCTCTTCAGGCGGGCTCCTGACTTCAACCAAAATCTTTTTAAAAATAAACGTCAATCCTCTCTTCAGGCGGGCTCCTGACTTCAACAACAACTTTGAAAATAAAACGTCATTCCTCTCTTCAGGCGGGCTCCTGACTTCAACAACAACTTAGAAAAAAAATCGTCATTCCTCTCTTCAGGCGGACTCGTGATTTCAAAACAACTTTGGAATAAAAAACGCCATTCCTCTCTTCAGGCGGGCTCTTGACTTCAACAACAACTTTGAAAAATAAAACGCCATTTCTCTCTTCAGGCGGACTTCTTACTTCAACAACAATTTTAAAAATAAATCGCCATTCCTCTCTTCAGACGGGCTCTTGACTTCAACAAACAACTTGGAAAATAAATCGCAATTCCTCTTTTCAGGCGGGCTCCTGACTTCAACAACAACTTTGGAAAATAAAACGTCATTCCTCTCTTTAGGCGGGCTTCTGACTTCGACAACAACTTTAAAAATAAATCGCCATACCTCTCTTCAGGCGGGCTCCTAACTTCAACAAACAACTTGGAAAATAAAATGGCATTCCTCTCTTCAGGCGGGCTCCTGACTTCAACCAACAACTTTGAAAATAAATCGACATTCCTCTCTTCAGGCGGGCTCCTGACTTCAACAAACATCTTAAAAAATAAACGCCATTCCTCTCTTCAGGCGGGCTCCTGACTTCAACCGACAACTTTGAAAAATAAATCGCCATTCCTCTCTTCAGGCGGGCTCCTGACTTCAACAACAACTTTGAAAATAAATCGCCATTCCTCTCTTCAGGCGGGCTCCTGACTTCAACAACAACTTTGAAAATAAATCGCCATTCCTCTCTTCAGGCGGGCTCCTGAGTTCAAAAACAACTTTGAAAATAAATCGTCATTCCTCTCTTCAGGCGGGCTCCTGACTTCAACAACAACTTAAAGATTAAACGCCATTCCTCTTCAGGCGGGCTCTTGACTTCAACAACAACTTTGAAAAAAAAAATGCCATTCCTCTCTTCAGGCGGGTACCTGATCTCAACAACAACTTCAAAAATAAACGCCATTCCTCTCTTCAGGCGGGATCCTGTCTTCAAAAACAACTTTGAAAATAAAACGCCATTCCTCTTCAGACGGGCACCTGAACTCAACAACAACTTCTAAAATAAATGTCATTCCTCTCTTCAGGCGGGCTCCTGACTTGAACAACAACTTTGAAAATAAAATGCCATTCCACTCTTCAGGCGGGCTCCTGACCTCAACAAAAACTTAGAAAATAAATCGTCATTCCTCTTTTCAGGCGGGCTCCTGACTTCAAAAACAACTTTAGAAAATAAAACGTCATTCCTTTCTTCAGGCGGGCTCCTGACTTCAACAACAACTTTGAAAAATAAAATGTCATTCCTCTCTTCAGGCGGGCTCCTGACTTCAACAACAACTTTAAAAAAAAAATTGTCATTCCTCTCTTCAGGCGGGCTCCTGACTTCAACAATAGATTTGAAAATAAAATGCCATTCCTCTCATCATGCGGGCTCCTGACTTCAACAACCAACTTTGAAAATAAATCGACATTCCTCTCTTCAGGCGGGCTCCTGACTTCAACAAACAACTTTGAAATTAAAATGTCATTCCTCTCTTCAGGCAGGCTCTTGACCTCAACAACAACTTAGAAAATAAATCGTCATTCCTCTTCTCAGACGGGCTCCTGACTACAAAAACAACTTTGGAAAATAAAACGCCATTCCTTTCTTAAGGCGGGCTACTGACTTCAACAAGAACTTTGAAAAATAAAATGTCATTCCTCTCTTCAGACGGGCTCCTGACTTCAACAACAACTTTGAAAATAAATTGCCATTCCTCTCTTCAGGCGGGCACCTGACCTCAACAACAACTTCAAAAATAAACGTCATTCCTCTCTTCAGGCGGGCTCTTGACTTCAACAACAGCTTTGAAAACAAAACGACATTCCTCTCTTCAGGCGGGCTCCTGACTTGAACAAACAACTTGGAAAATAAAATGCCATTCCTCTCTTCAGGCGGGCTCCTGACTTCAACCAACAACTTTGAAAATAAATCGACATTCCTCTCTTCAGGCGGGCTCCTGACTTCAACAAACAACTTTGAAAATAAAACGCCATTCCTCTCTTCAGGCGTGCTCTTGACCTCAACAACAACTTAGAAAATAAATCGTCATTCCTCTTTTCAGGCGATCTCCTGACTTCAAAAACAACTTTGGTAAATAAAACGCCATTCCTTTCTTCAGGCGGGCTCCTGACTTCAACAACAACTTTGAAAAATAAAATGCCATTCCTCTTTTCAGACGGGCTCCTGACTTCAACAACAACTTTAAAAATAAATCGCCATTCTTCTCTTCAGGCGGGCTCTTGACTTCAACAACAGCTTTGAAAATAAAACATCATTCCTCTCATCATGCGAGCTCCTAACTTCAACAAACAACTTGGAAAATAAAATGCCATTCCTCTCTTCTGACGGGCTCCTGATTTGAACCAACAACTTTGAAAATAAATCATCATCCCTCTCTTCAGGCGGGCTCCTGACTTTAACAAACAACTTTGAAAATAAAACGTCATTCCTCTCTTCAGGCGGCCTCTTGACTTCAACAACAGCTTTGAAAACAAAACGCCATTCCTCTCTTCAGACGGGCTCCTGACTTCAACCAACTACTTTGAAAATAAATCGGCATTCCTCTCTTCAGGCGGCCTCTTGACTTCAACAACAGCTTTGAAAACAAAACGCCATTCCTCTCTTCAGACGGGCTCCTGACTTCAACCAACTACTTTGAAAATAAATCGGCATTCCTCTCTTCAGGCGGCCTCTTGACTTCAACAACAGCTTTGAAAACAAAACGCCATTCCTCTCTTCAGACGGGCTCCTGACTTCAACCAACTACTTTGAAAATAAATCGGCATTCCTCTCTTCAGGCGGCCTCTTGACTTCAACAACAGCTTTGAAAACAAAACGCCATTCCTCTCTTCAGACGGGCTCCTGACTTCAACCAACTACTTTGAAAATAAATCGGCATTCCTCTCTTCAGGCGGCCTCTTGACTTCAACAACAGCTTTGAAAACAAAACGCCATTCCTCTCTTCAGACGGGCTCCTGACTTCAACCAACTACTTTGAAAATAAATCGGCATTCCTCTCTTCAGGCGGCCTCTTGACTTCAACAACAGCTTTGAAAACAAAACGCCATTCCTCTCTTCAGACGGGCTCCTGACTTCAACCAACTACTTTGAAAATAAATCGGCATTCCTCTCTTCAGGCGGCCTCTTGACTTCAACAACAGCTTTGAAAACAAAACGCCATTCCTCTCTTCAGACGGGCTCCTGACTTCAACCAACTACTTTGAAAATAAATCGGCATTCCTCTCTTCAGGCGGCCTCTTGACTTCAACAACAGCTTTGAAAACAAAACGCCATTCCTCTCTTCAGACGGGCTCCTGACTTCAACCAACTACTTTGAAAATAAATCGGCATTCCTCTCTTCAGGCGGCCTCTTGACTTCAACAACAGCTTTGAAAACAAAACGCCATTCCTCTCTTCAGACGGGCTCCTGACTTCAACCAACTACTTTGAAAATAAATCGGCATTCCTCTCTTCAGGCGGCCTCTTGACTTCAACAACAGCTTTGAAAACAAAACGCCATTCCTCTCTTCAGACGGGCTCCTGACTTCAACCAACTACTTTGAAAATAAATCGGCATTCCTCTCTTCAGGCGGCCTCTTGACTTCAACAACAGCTTTGAAAACAAAACGCCATTCCTCTCTTCAGACGGGCTCCTGACTTCAACCAACTACTTTGAAAATAAATCGGCATTCCTCTCTTCAGGCGGCCTCTTGACTTCAACAACAGCTTTGAAAACAAAACGCCATTCCTCTCTTCAGACGGGCTCCTGACTTCAACCAACTACTTTGAAAATAAATCGGCATTCCTCTCTTCAGGCGGCCTCTTGACTTCAACAACAGCTTTGAAAACAAAACGCCATTCCTCTCTTCAGACGGGCTCCTGACTTCAACCAACTACTTTGAAAATAAATCGGCATTCCTCTCTTCAGGCGGCCTCTTGACTTCAACAACAGCTTTGAAAACAAAACGCCATTCCTCTCTTCAGACGGGCTCCTGACTTCAACCAACTACTTTGAAAATAAATCGGCATTCCTCTCTTCAGGCGGCCTCTTGACTTCAACAACAGCTTTGAAAACAAAACGCCATTCCTCTCTTCAGACGGGCTCCTGACTTCAACCAACTACTTTGAAAATAAATCGGCATTCCTCTCTTCAGGCGGGCTCCTGACTTCAACAACAATTTTAAAAATAAATCGACATTCCTCTCTTTAGGCGGGCTCCTGACTTCAACAATAACTTGGAAAATTAATCGCCATTCCTGTCTTCAGGCGGGCTCCTGACTTCAACAACAACTTTGGAAAATAAAACGCCATTCCTCTCTTCAGGGGAGTTCCTGACTTCAACAACAACTTTAAAAATAAATTGGCATTCCTCTCTTCAGGCAGGCTCCTGACTTGAACAAACAACTTTGAAAATAAATTGACATTCCTCTCTTCAGGCTGGCTCCTGACTTCAACAACAACTTTGAAAATAAATCGCCATTCATCTCTTCAGGCGGGCTCCTGACTTCAACAACAACTTGAAAAATAAACGACATTCCTCTCTTCAGGCGGGCTCCTGACTTCAACAACAACTTTAAAAAATAAAACGTCATTCCTCTCTTCAGGCGGGCACCTGACCTCAACAACAACTTCAAAAATAAATGTCATTCCTCTCTTCAGGCGGGCTCCTGACTTCAACAACAACTTTGAAAATAAAATGCCATTACTCTCTTCAGGCGGGCACCTGACCTCAACAACAACTTAAAAAATAAACGCCATTCCTCTCTTCAGGCGAGCTCCTGACTTCAACAACAACTTTGAAAATAAAACGCCATTCCTCTCTTCAGATGGGCACCTGACCTCAACAACAAATTCAAAAATAAACGCCATTCCTCTCTTCAGGCGGGCTCCTGACTTCAACCAACATCTTTTTAAAAATAAACGCCATTCCTCTCTTCAGGCGAGCTCCTGACTTCAACAACAACTTTGAAAATAAAATGCCATTCCTCTCTTCAGGCGGGCTCCTGACCTCAATAACAACTTAGAAAATAAATCGCCATTCCTCTCTTCAAGCGGGCTCCTGACTTCAACAACAACTTTGGAAAATAAAACGCCATTCCTCTATTCTGGCGGGCTCCTGACTTCAACAACAACTTTGAAAAATAAAACGTCATTCCTCTCTTCAGGCGGGCTCCTGACTTCAACAACAACTTTAAAAATAAATCGTCATTCCTCTCTTCAGGCGGGCTCCTGACTTCAACAACAACTTTGAAAATAAAACGTCATTCCTCTCTTCAGGCGGGCTCCTGACTTCAACAAACAACTTGGAAAATAAAACGCCATTCCTCTCTTCAGGTGAGCTCCTGACTTCAACCAACAACTTTGAAAATAAATCGTCATTCCTCTCTTCAGGCGGGCTCCTGACTTCAACAAACAACTTTGAAAATAAAACGTCATTCCTCTCTTCAGGCGGGCTCCTGACTTCAACAACAACTTTGAAAATAAAACGCCATTCCTCTCTTCAGACGGGCACCTGACCTCAACAACAACTTCAAAAATAAACGTCATTCCTCTCTTCAGGCGAGCTCCTGACTTCTACCAACATCTTTTTAAAAATAAATTCCATTCCTCTCTTCAGGTGTGGTCCTGACTTCAACAATAACTTTGAAAATAAAACACCATTCCTCTCTTCAGGCGGGCTCCTGACTTCAACAACAACTTTGGAAAATAAAATACCATTCCTCTCTTCAGGTGGGCTCGTGACTTCAACAACAACTTTAAAAATAAATCGTCATTCCTCTCTTCAGGCGGGCTCCTGACTTCAACAAACAACTTGGAAAATAAAACAACATTCCTCTCTTCAGGCGGGCTCCTGACTTCAACCAACAACTTTGAAAATAAATTGCCATTCCTCTCTTCAGGCGGGCTCCTGACTTCAACAAACAACTTTGAAAATAAAACGCCATTCCTCTCTTAAGGCGGGCTTCTGACTTCAACAACAACTTAAAAATAAATCGCCATTCTTCTCTTCAGGCGGGCTACTGACTTCAACGACAACTTTGGAAAATAAAATGCCATTCCTCTCTTCAGGCGGGCTCCTGACTTCAACAACAACTTTGAAAAATAAAATGCCATTCCGCTCTACTGGCGGGCTCCTGACTTCAACAACAACTTTGGAAAATAAAACGCCATTCCTCTCTTCATACGGGCTCCAGACTTCAACAACAACTTTAAAAATAAATTGCCATTCCTCTTTTTAGGCGGGCTCCTAACTTCAACAAATAACTTGGAAAATAAAACAACATTTCTCTCTTCAGGCGGGCTCCTGACTTCAACCAACAACTTTGAAAATAAATCGTCATTCCTCTCTTCAAGCGGGCTCCTGACTTCAACAAACAACTTTGAAAATAAAATGTCATTCCTCTCTTCAGGCGGGCTCCTGACTTCAACAACTTAAAAATAAATCGTCATTCCTCTCTCAAGCGGGCACCTGATTTCAACAACACTTTATCTGCATTTCTATTACCGTTGTCCCTTTTGCCTCCTAAACCATTTCCTTCTACTTGAATTATCTTCTTTCAGAACTGCTTTCCTCAAAAACTCGTGTTGTCTTCCCTCTTAACTGTTGGAATTGTTTTTTTTTTGGGGAAATTATTTTCTTACCTGCTGGGGATAACACTGCTAGGGGAATCTCCTTTCTTCCCTTTTTTTTTTCAAAACTACTTCGTTCAAAACTTTTATTTTCTCTCGACACTGCTGGGGATAAAAATGTTATCTGCTGGGGATAACACTGTTGAGGAGAACACCGCTGGGGGAATTTTTATTCCTTCAAAACTGGTGCTTCATTTTTCCGAAAACTGCTGTGGATGACACTGGCCTTTTGCTTTTTCTGAACACAAGTTTCATCCTTTTGTTCTGTCCGCTGGGGATACAACTTCCTTCATTAAAACTTGTTATTTTCCTTCTTTCAACACTGCTGGGGATAACACTGGTTCAAAGACCACTTCCCTTGTATTATCTGGCTTCTTCCAAGACTACTTTACTTAAAGCTGGTGTTTTCCTTCCTCCAAAACTACTGGGGATAACACTGGTTCAAAGTCCACTTCCCTTAAAACTTGTCTTATCTTCCTTCTTCCCCAAGTGGATGCCTGATTTCCAGAAAATTTTCAAAATGAAAAGAAAATTTTCTGCCCCAGTTTGATAATCTTCCTTGTATCATGCCTCTCTGCCATCAATGACATTTCTCGTCCTTGTTTCACATCAAAGAAAAGTTTGGTCAGTTTAAACGTGGTGGTTGGTTGTGATACTCCTGCTGGGATGGTTTTCTTCTTTTCTTTCCCATTCTCCGCGCTGTCCGATCATCTTGAAGCTTGGCTGATAGCTTCCAACCTTCTTGACGATTCCTTATTCACAAACGTCTCACCGTTGTTTTTCACTTTATCCTCTTATCTGACCCCGTATCTTTTCCATGACAGCTGGTTCCCCTGGAAGATTTTGCAATGTTTTGCTGATAAACCATTTTTTTCGTTCATCCGTGTCACTGAAAATACCCTTTTCTGCTAGGAATGTCCCTCTTCTTTTGTGTCATAGCTCGGGAACGGGCATTTCCCCGACCTTTGAGTCTCATATGAATTTCCAAATTACGCCCATTGCTCTCCGCGTTGTTCTTCCTTGATTTGTCCACTGGCCTTGGACTTGAGGTCTATAACCTTCGATTTTTGCTGGGGATATCCTTCCTGACACTGGTACATCCCCTTTTGTCAATTTCCTCTAGCTGGGGAATGTCCTTCTTGACACTGTCCTTACACTTGTTCCTTCCTGACTTATATCACTTGGATGTTCTAATCAAATCCCGTCTTGCATAATTGGAAGGCTGGTGGCAAATTTTGAAGTCATTTTTGTCTTGACCAAACAGACTCTGTTGGGGAATTTTTCGATGAAAGGAGAAAGATAAAAAGGACAGAATAAAAGGCAAAGGAAAAGGATGACTCTATAAAAAGGAAAAACTATGAAATAAAAACCTATCGAACGCGGATACCAACTCTAATGGTCATGACATGAACATGTGACCTGTCCTCCGTCGTTAATCGCCTTTCACAATTTCTGTCTGGTGATTTCCATCTGATCCTCACCCTTATTCGACTTGTAGTGCCCGAAGGTTTTCACTATCAAGCCTCTCTCATTTTGGCTATTCTCTCAACTTACAGTCGCCTCAAGGTGCCCGTGAAGGTTTTCACCAACAAGACTCTCTCATTTGTATTACTTTTCAGCTGGGTATTAGGGTGTTACCAATAAGACTCTTTTCTACAGGGGACCAGAGTCTTTTCTGCTGGGGGTCGGAGTGTTATGTTCTAATAAGACTCTCTCATTTGCCTGACTTGGCCTCTTTTGAAGATTGGTCAAAATGTCTTTCTTTGGATCGTAACGTGGGATTTTGGATGGGGCTAGAAAGAAAGGGTATTAAAGGTTCAAAATAAAACAACTTGGGTTTAAAATTACAACCTTCGAAACTAGATTTATTTATAATAAACACAACTTTTGCCCCAGTTTCTTGCTTGGGGATTTTTTTGTTACACTATGACCGAGCCGTGAAGCGCTTACGTATCCTCTTTGAGGAATCAGGTCAAACGTAGTTCCCACCTGATTTCCTTTTCACTTATTACTATTTTTCTTTTTTCTTTTCTTTTGCTGTTTTTGTTGTTTTCGTTGTTGCTTTCTTTTATTTTCCTTTATCTTCCACGTTTGTGTTTCTAACCTTTGTTACTGATTCCGAAGGAGGGGTATGAAAGAAAACAAATAAAGCTCAAAGGGTTGATGAAGGATAAAGTGTTTGGATAGCAGAATAAAATGCCTTCATCATTCCAATCTTCAAAACATGCCAAGCACAAACAACATGATTAACATTCGCCATATCTTCAGATTGTGCCATATCCGCACATTCACCTTTTTATTTGTCATTTTTAATGCACTGGTTGACAACACTCTCTTTTCCATTACCACGAACGACCCCCATGTCAACATGGCCAATCTTGCCTTTAACGGTTTCTTTATGTTTTATCCGCCCACGGTTCCACATGGTTCGGGCTTCAAATGATCTCAAACTGTTTTTATTTCCGTTAAGTGTCCCAATCATCTCCCAATGGCTTTATGATTAACTTTTAATATTAGGCCTAACTGTGAGCGCATGTCATGTCACTAGAATCGGCGTTTGAGCAAAAGCAAAACAAAAGGGGTAAAGAAAAACTAAGCAAAGAAGAAGACTTGAGGTAACAAAAGACCGGAACTTGCATTAGACAATGGTGAAATGGTTTAAACAATAAAACAGGCAAAACAAACTGGAGTACAACCCTAACATGAAACTGAAACAAACCTGGACAGCACTAAACAAGCCACTACGACAAAATGAAAGGATAAGAGGGTTTGACACAAGACAATATCCGGATTACAACCCTAAGAATAATCCGAACAACAGAAATGACAACAAAAATGAACCACCAAAGCTCCTCTCCGGCTGACCCAAAAATGGATCGTCTTTCCAATCGCCAAGCACGGTATCTTAGCCACTGAGTTCTGCATCAACAATACCAGGAACTTTACAAATCCGAGGTTCTCACAAAATTCTCTCATTCCTTTTCAAAACAAATCATGCCCAACATGTCTGTCTAATTACGCGCAGGCGATGGACTTTGGTTGGTGTCCGTTGCATCCAGATTTTGCACGACAATGTCACATGTATCAACAAGCTCCTGAATTGCTTTCTTCAACTTCCAACACTTTTCTATATCATGCCCCGGGGCATCTGAGCAATATGCGCACCTTTGAGAAAAGTCACACTTCTTTGACAGAGGGTTTGATATTTTTATCTGGATCGGTTTCAACATGCCCAAGTGCTTCAACTTTTGAGACAAACTGGCATATGACCCTCTAACAGGGGTGAGATCCTTTTCTTGTTTCAATAACCTCTCGCTCCTAAATGTCTGATTTGGCCTAAAACCTGACCCAGGGGGTTTCTGGTATGCTCGTGGGGGTGGATAGGCATTTCGTAGAGCTTGGTACTTGAAAAGTGAAACATGTCTTTGGGAGTCCCTTGGAGAGAAGTAGCGCTGGGGAAGGGAGTAGTGTTGGGAAAATATAGTTGGACGACGAGTGATAGAGCTACTTAGGTGGCTGGGAAATATGTCATAAGCGGGTAGATATAGAGAGTGTGGGGGACCATTTGGCATTGTGTTCGGTGTTCGGGTAAGGACGGAGTCCAAGAAGCTAGGTGGTGGCAGGGGTGGTGCTTTCTCAGCCATCCATGCCCGATACATGTCTGCCACATGTTGTCTTAACATTTTCACTTCTTCTACCAACCCGTGGTTCCGTTCAACCAGCTGTTGTCGGGCATCGGTACCAACCCACTCAGTTCTGAGGTCCTCTGCCATTATCCTTTGCCTTTGTGTTGCAGGGAAGAGTTATTTTATAATCACAACCAACCACCCTTCTGGTATGAACACACCAAAATAAAGCCATCACGTTCGCGTTAGGGCATTTGACAGATAGATAAACACATATCAGGGATGCAATGCACCTAGGCAGTTAAACCTTTCTATCATGCATTTGCTTCAGTTACGTGCGTCATTCCGGCTTCTTATATCTTTCCAAACTTTCCTTTATTTTCTTTATTTTTTCTTTTTCTTTCTCTATTTTTTCCTTTTTCTTTTTAGTGGTGGTCGAATCTTATGTGGATTGCCTACGTATCATGCCCCCGCATGAATCAGACCATGCGTAGTTCTGACCGATGCAAGGTAAAAGAACAATAAAACATATTTTGGAATTTTCAATTTTTCACAGTAAAATACACTTTGATTACAATGATTAAAAACTGGCAAACTTAGACCGAACTAATAGACTCTGGTGAAAGACGAGATACAGACTTGAACATTAAACAATCCACATACTCTAATCAAAAGAAATACGAATTAAAAAACAGACTAACAGATTCCTTCCCATATATGTCAATCCTAACTAAATGGCTATTTTTGCAAACGTGGCCCCTTCATATGAATTTTGAGGCCGGGAAGGATTATTTTACAAACTTGGATTATTTTACAAACTTGTTCGTTCTTTTACGAAAATAGCCTTTCGACAACTGAAAGATACTCTAAGGCTATCTCGGCAAGAACTGTTTAAGACACCGCCGAAGCTGGATCGGCTTATTTTGACCAAAAATCCAAACGGTATTCTCTTGATCTCTGACTCTTTTCCTTTTTTTCAAATTAAAATAAAAGTCTTGGTTCTGCAAACACTGCCTTTCAGCACCTCAGGGATGAAGATTTAATGTTGCGTTGGCTAACCGGCAAAAATCTTAAAAAATGACCAAAGGTGGCCGTTTATGCAAAGTCAACCTTCCGGCGTCCCTTTCGGGAACATTCAGCTATATTTGACAAAATGACATGACCCGATTTATTTATGATTCTTTTTTTCTTTGAAAAAGGACCCGGTATTGTCAACACGGCCTTTCAGCGCCTCAGGGACGAAGATTTTAAGGCAGTGTGGGTCAACCGGCCACAAAGTGACCAAAGGTGGTTGTTTATGCAAAATTAGCCTTCCGGCGTCCCTTTCGGGAACATTCGGCTATTTTTGACGAAAACGGCATCACCGGACTTATTCATGACGAAAATTAAAAATTGATATTTTTTAACTATTTTTGGAAAAGGGGAGGTTGGACCCGATGAGGGTTGCTTACGTATCTCACGCTCTGTGAGAATCAAACCAGCGTAGTTCGGGCAAATAATATAACTAGCTTTGAAAACAAGATTCTTTTCTTTTGTTTTTCAAATAAATCAAACTAAAAAACAATTCCTCTTTTTTTCTCTTTTTTCTCTTTTCATTTTCTCAAAATTTCGGCAGAGTTTCGACGCTATTTGGACATTGGTTTTTTTCCTCCAAAAAATAGGTAATTATCTCTTTACATTGCTATTATTATTATTATTATTATTATTATTATTATTATTATTATTATTATTATTATTATTATTATTATTATTATTATTATCTTTTCCTTTTTCAAATTTTCCCAATGTTCAAAGCCGGTCATCATGCAAGTCCGAAGCAAATAAAATGCATAAGCAGTAAGTAGGATGCATCAGGATGGTCTTTTTCATTTCAGGTACACTTGTCCTAGACAGACCCAACCCCTGTGTTGAGCCTCCAAAGTCAAAATGCACATGATGCAAACAAACGTTCCTACTAGGGATCCAGCATGAGGTTTTGTTATGCTAGGTTTAAAAACTGGGTGTTTGTTCTAGACCTGGCTTACCCGAGCGGACAACTCGAGCCGAGGATGGGAGCTGTGTATCGGTAACCAAAAGGCCATCCGATTTTGCAACTCCTCCGAATCCTTATTCTATTTTGGGATATGACACTAACAGAAAGAAGTCACGACCAGCGTGCACTCCTCAGGAGAGAGAAGAGAAGGGTTTCGGCACAATTTATATACAGTTCAGATAATATCAAAGCGGTAAACATTTAGCACATTTAGCAGGAAAACATGTAGGAAAATCAAATAAAGCCAAACATAACAATTATTCTAAACTCGAATTCTTGAACCCTGAACCAGAGATTCTAGGTTCGATCCCCAGCAGAGTCGCCAGAGATGTCACACCTCTTTTTTACTTGCGCCCCCGCAAGGGCGTAGAGGTAGTTTTTCCAATTAAAGGACAATCGAACGGGATTTTATTAAAGAACCAAAGTCGCCACTTGGGAGATTTATGGTGTCCCAAGTCACCGGTTTTTATCCCGAATCGAGGAAAAGAATGACTCTGTTTAACAGTCCGCGAACCAAAAATCCGGATAAGGAATTTTGTTAACCCGGGAGAAGGTGTTAGGCATTCCCGAGTTCCGTGGTTCTAGCACGGTCGCTCAACTGTCATGTTCGACTTATTTATCTGATTTTATACATGTTGAACCTATGTGTAAATTTTAACTCTTTACCACTTTTAATATTGTTATTTTTAAAAGAGAATAGCAATATCGTGAAAATGCGTCTCGAACCACGTCACATCAATGTACCCGTGGTTGTTGACATATCTCGACTCCATTGAGATTTGGATTTGGGTCACATAAATGTGCACCCGAGTTTAAGAAGGTAAAATTATTAAATACGCGCCTAAAGAGGCTAACGCATTATTATCTTTGGGGAAGGCCGTGAAATTCACTAAACGGTCCATCCCGAATTCTAATTATTTTATTTTAACCAATTATTGAGGGCCCCACAATTTATGTATTTTATTTTGCGAGGCTCGTCTCATTTTTTATTTAAGGATATCCTAAAGCGACTATGATTTTTCTATTTTTATTTTTTGTCTCTAAAAGAAATAAAGAAAAGGCCTTAATAATTTGTTATTATAAAATTCGGGCTTCAAATTCAAGTCTGAATCCAAACAAAAGGAGGAAACCTTTTAATTTGCACTCGCTGCCTAACTCGAAATCCCAAGTATCAATTACAAAATACTCTGTGATTTCCAACTTGATTTCAAATGCCTAACATTCAATGGAAACAAAATCCAAACTGAATACGATATTAAACCGTTTAATTTTAAAACTAGCACTAAATGATACACCACAGCTTAAGAGTTCGAGATAGTCCAATGGATGATGCAGGTTGAATTCCAGTAGATTACAACTATCAACTGCTAACGTGCAACTATTTATACTCATATTGAAATGATGAATTCAATGAAATCCAGGAGCTGACATCAATAACTAAACTATTTACATTAACGATTGTAGCATAAAACCTGTTCAAAACTATTTTCAATTTTTATTCCTAACTGATCAACCCTACTATGCTATACTAATTTGATTTCTAATATCCACTATGCTAAGTCTAAAATAAAACAACCATGGTTAAACAGTCCAAAAATGGTCCAGTACAGATCAAACAATTCAAATCAGTAGGAATAAATCTAATAAAACAATTCCCAATCTAATACAGTTCAAATACACTATAATAAAGTTGTTGCAAAAAACTAAGGCTTCCATTTCATTTCAACTCCAACTTCAGGTGTACATCAATATATGATTTCAGAATGTGTACCTGGATAATGGAAAATAGAAGAAGAAGCAGTCAGTAGCAGTAATGGAACAGTCTTGAGACCAACACAGCAAATTCAAACCAGGAGAGATTCAAAATCATACAAAAACCCAGGATACTCAAATGCCAACAGCTCAAATAAGCTCGAAGTGAGTTCGAGATTGAACCAGAACTTCCAAAGAAAACAAATACACAATCAAGATACTTCAAACAACACCAACTTAGCTTGGATTTGATAACCTAGACCTTAGGAAACTTTTCAGCAATCGACTCACGAACTAACAGGAGCAAGACCATCAATTAAACTTGAGGTTGGACTATAAAGGCCAATAGAACACTGACTTCCAGGGTTCTAAAATTTTCAGCCTTCCCCAGTCTTAGCTTTTAGTTTTCCTTAAGTGTTTTTAGCTCTCAGAATCTGAAGAAGTTCCCCTTCCTTATTGTACAAATGCCTCTATTTATACCAAAACTGAACCTCTTCTAGCCCTTAAAGCACTCAAACTAATAAGAAAACCAATATGCCCATCAACTCCCTGAAACCCCACTACTACATGTCTAATTCATTTTTAATTCACTTGTCCCCCACTAAACTATGTCTAATTTATTTTTTAATTCAGGGGTTATGGATGCCTAATTGTTTAATACCATTATGTCTTGTTCCCCACTATTGATCAAACAAATGCATTATTTAGGGGGTACACTAGTACTTAGTGGACAGAGCACTCAACTTAAATAATTCTGCAAGTTTTATATTCCTAAATTACCCTCTCTGATGCCTCAGAATTCTATCCTAAACAGCTATAACCAAATCTACCTAACAATCAATTACTTAGCCACATGAACTGATTCTTAACAAACACATCAAAACTAAGTTCAATACAGGACAACATCAAGATTCAATCCATCAGAATTAGTTCAATCTTGCCTTCACACCCGAAAACAATATATGAAATAAAGATCAAAGATTCTATGATTCCGAGCAAATCACAATTCTAAATTAACTTAGACAAAAATGAATGAAACATTGTAATATCATGAATTCATATGCAACAAACTGATTGACAACGGAGAGGAAAGAATCAAACATAACATAACAAAACAATTTGAACCAACAATAACATCAAACGATCACAGTTTTATACACTAATTGACAGGAGAAAACTGGACCAAGAAAAAGGTCTGATGGAGAAGGAAGAAATGGTTAACAGCAGATGAATCACATCAAAATTTAAACAGATAAACAACAACAAAAGAAAAAGGGAAAAAGAAATACCTTGAAATTACAGGCTAACTAATCTCCACATAGTTCCCATTGAAACTCCGACTCGAACTCTTTGAGGTCAAAGCGGACTTTGATCGAGTGTTCTCTACTGAGAACACTCGACTAAGGTCGATTAAGAACCTCAAATTTCCCTTTTACTCGGGCAGGTTCCAGGTTTTGGCTCTCTAGGTCTCGTCCAGTTGGTTTAACATTCGACAAATTCTAGCTCGATTCGAGCTGAAACATCATGGAATTTGGGATGAGGGTAGTCTAGAGGTTCAGGGGTGTGACTTGGGGAGGGTTTTGGTTTGGCGCCGCCACCAAGGAATATTGTGGCGGCGCTAGGGTTCTTGGCTCAAAATCGACATTCGACCAATTCCAGGCAGGTTCGAAGGAAGGTGTTTGGATATTTGGAATGAGGAGGTGAAGGCGAGGCTAGGGTGTTA
>MU706333.1:44572-61728 GCA_026770625.1 Nicotiana glauca
GAGGGGGGGGAATTGATCCTGGCCGTTTGATCAAATGAGATCAACGACCTGGATCATTTACTTATATGGAGACGGTGTCGTTTGGCGTGGTGATGGGGAGGACCGGGTTAGGGAATGGGTCAGGTGGTTTAGACGGGTAAGGGAGATGGTATGTGAGTTGTTGGATGGTTTTGGATGAACAACCAAGATCTATTGGCTTGAAACTGCGTCGTTTCTTCGATGGTGGGGCTGAACTGGACCGTTCGATCTGTTTGATCGACGGTTCAAATTTGAGACGCCTAAACGACGTCGTTCCACCTATCTCTAAGACTTGGCTGGATTGGACCGAGTAAGGGGTGAGATTTGGGCTAGTTTGGGATGGGCCTGGTCCGATTTTTCTCTTTATTTTATTTTGTTTTCTTTTTAAACTAATCTTCAAAATTAAAACCTAAAATCCTAATTTAAATTGTAAAACCAAAATTAACTTAAAATGCTAATTAACTCTTAAAAACAATTATAACATAAAAGAAAATCACAAGATATTGACATTAAATATTAAAATGCGAAGTACATTATTTTTTGTAATTTTGTCATTTTTGTAAAGCACACTTTATTACTCCTAATTGTAAAATTAAATCCTAGAAGGCAAATGCAACATATTTTGTATTTTTTTATTAATTTAAACAAATAATTATGCGCACACAAACACAAACAATAAGAGAAAAATAATACAAAATCCGCAAAAATTGCAAGCAACAAAAACTATTTTATTTTGGATTTTTGGGAGTAATTCTCATATAGGACAAAAATCACGTGCTCACAGCTATATGTAAAATGTAGGCAAAATAGCCTCTAGGCCACCTAAACTTGTACCTATTTGTCAACCCGGTAAATGAACATACGACTTTCCCATTTAAGCACGTCTACTTGATCGACAGAATTTATTAGTAGGCATCTGATCAATAGAAGTGATTAAATGGGAAAATCCTAAGTTCATTTACCGGGTTGACACTTGGGTACAAGTTTAAGTGACTCGGAGGCTATTTTGCCTAAAATGTAAGAACAACCCATCTGTTATGAATAGAATTGCAATTAGAGTGAATGCCTATCTTGTAGAGAGTTTTACTTTGTGGCTAAGTCATTTTTCCCATATAAACAGAGGGGTCTTACCCCATTGTAAATCATTCCAAAAGCAATAAGAATTCTATCTCCCTACTTTTCTCTGCAATACTCTTCTTCTTTTATTATTTCATAACACGTTATCAGCAAGAGACTCTAACAAATTGAGTAGAATCTTTGGGATTGAGCATAATAATTGTCAATTGTTCCATGAATTTCCTTCATGATTAAATTCTGGATTTAAGGTGAGTATTTTACTTTATTTTTCTCTTTTAAATTCTTGACATTCTATAATTTAATTTTAAATACAAGCAACGACAATAAATTTTGATTGTACACTAATGGAGTTGGAAAGAAATTATAACCACTCAAAGTGGCAAAATTTTTATGCCTTGCCATGATCAAATTCATGTATGTGGGCAAACAATTGAAAACTCGTGCCATTGAATTTGTTCCATTCTCATTCCCTTAAGAGAATATGATAGCAATATGTGATAAGTCTGAAAGAAGACCAAATTATTACCGTGAAGGTATCAATGGATGTGGACGTGGCAATAGACGAAATTATAACCGTCATCATTGTGATAATGAGAATAATAAGGATTCTCAAAATAATCCTTCACTATGTGAAAGTAATATTTGTCATCGATTTGACATGAGATTTATAAAGCAGGTATACATGATTATGGTTCATTCATGATGTGAATGTGACAACATCTGATTTATGAATACATATTCATTCTTGGAAGAATATGAACGTGCTAGTCATAGTGAATATACCACACTCACCTCTAGAAGGAGGTTTGAGATGACATAAGAAAATAATATCATTATTATGGGATGAATGGTCCTTTGTCACGTACCTATTGCACGCCAAAGTACTTTGGTTATGTGATTATTAAAGAATAACATTAATGCAAGAAACATATCTTGCATATAATTTTGACCATAACCATAATAATATAATTTTCTCTTTAAAGGAGATATTCACCATATGGATGTTGATGAATATGTGATAGTACAAAATTAATTGAGAGCTCTACAAGAGCCAATTATACTGTTTTGGAGAAACACAAATGATTAACAATAAGATATTGTGTTGTAGTAAGTCTCAATGAAACTTAATTGAGTTTCTAAAGTATTTGCGAAAGCGGTTGGTCATACTGAGACTATAAATATAGGAAAGATTTAATATTTTCTATTACTACAACTTGTAATGGAATAATATGTACGTGAAAAGCTACCCTCTTTATTCTCCAATTTATACTACACAAATAAAAGAATACCACAATAAAGTAGAAGTTTATTTCTATAAAAACTCATGTCATAATAAACTTGGAGTTTATTGATAATTGCACACGTCATGGTGTAAATCTGAACTTTATCATTATTGATAATTTGTCCAGTTGGAATAGTTGGTTTAGCCATGTTAATTAAGTATGATGTGCAAAAACAAAAGATAATTTACATGGGTAAATATTAAAGAACTAGAAAGTTCTTTACGAATTCTCTTATGTTGGTTGTTTTAATTAATTAATTGACCAACTAAAATTGGGATTGAATCCTATGAATGCTGAAAATATCAAAGGTGAATATGGACCCATTCACCTTCCATGTATACCACATAAGATGCATCTATGAGATGGTTACATGTGTGATTATTATTAACCCGCAACTTGGCCGGTGTTTGCGAGGTAACTTGCTCAGTAATTTAATTTCGAGCATAATTTTCATATTTTCTATTCAAGAAGCTCATCTTGATAAGTTGGTTTACATCACAATTGGTTTAGTAAAATAATTTATTGAGTGCATCCACTTAATAGCTAAACTATTGCTTATGAGAACAAAGTTATCTATATCAGTTTGATATAAGTTATATACGAAAGTATATTACATTCTCCCCTCACAAGTGGTTCGGGGTCAGGAACTAAATAATTTTATCTTAATGTTATTAATGTACGGTGTATATTTTGATTAATACCATAACACACAAAGGTGAGTTTCCAAAATTGAGGAAGAAAGTTAGTTTTTCTAATATAAGGGGGAGACATGATAAACAATTGAGAAAAAATTACGTGGAATGAATGATCATTTGTACATCTAGATCATCGATTAAGATAATATGGACATGAGGTTCATAAAAAAGATAAATCATTGGAAATATATTGCAAAGCATGCCTGACGCATTTGCTGACCCAAAGAAAGTAACTATATTCTCATTGCAAATGCTCATATTAAGTCCTAGAAGGACAAAGTCTATAGTACTCTTAAAGAATATAGACAAATCGGTTTCAAATAAACTTCTTGATAAAGAAAATGAGCAAATGATCATAATAAAAGGAGGCAAGTGATCTAGAAGATCACATGACATAATACTTCATAAAATCTCAGGAGAAATTCAAGTACCTGAATATATGAATAAAGAGAGCTCTATGTCATGTCTTTATGAAAAATAAGGAGGTTAAATCCGATATAAAACTTTGTCGACGACGCCGATAATATCGCTAAATATATATGAGGATCTTAAGTCTAGAGAAATAATTCAAGTAGAATTTGGTTCATATGAAAGACATGTAGTTTTGGACATATAGTTCAAACACTCAAATGTATAATGTCAATAGGTGTGTGCAATCACTTTCAAGTATTTTATATGTCCGCATGACATGAAAACTTGATGTAACGACCCGACCAGTCGTTTTGAGCTATAGCGCATCGTTAAGCAGTTTGGGGCCATGAGCAGCTTCACTTCAGGTATTATGACTTGTACGCATGGTCGGAATTGAATTCCGGGGAATTCGGAGTTGATTTGGAAAGGGAATTCTCATTTCGGAAGCTTTAAGTTGAAAGAATTGACTAAGATTGGATTTCAGAGTAAACAACCTCGGAATCGAGATCTGAAGTTTTCAGCAGGTTCGTATGATGATTTCGTACTTGGGCGTATGCCCGGATCGGGTCTTGGATGACCCGGGAGCATTTTGGTGCCTATTGTGGAAGTTAGCATTTTGGAAGAAATTTCATAAGTTTGGGTTGAAGTGCATTTCACTGTTATCGATGTCCGTTTGAGATTTCGAGTCTGGCAGTAGCTCTGTATGGTGATTCTGGAGTTGGAAGCGCGATCTGAAGTGAATTCGGAGGTCCGTAGGTCATTTTGAAGTCTTTTGGCTAAAGATAGAAATTCGAAGGTTTTTTAGAAGTTTGACCGAGAGTTTGACTTTTTGATATCAGGGTCGGATTCCGATTCCGGAAGTTGGAGTATGTCCACAATGTCAAATATGACTTGTGTGCAAAATTTGAGATTAATCAGAAGTGATTTGATAGGTTTCGGCATCGGATGTAGAAGTTAGAAGTTCAATAGTTCATTAGGCTTGAATCGATACGCAATTAGTAGTTTTGATGTTATTTGGTATGATTTTAGGCTCGAGCAGGTCCGTATTATGTTATGGAGTGGTTTGGTGTGATTGGACAGGGTCTCGGGGGCCTCGGGTGTGTTTCGGGTTGTATCGCGCTCTTATTTGATATTTCAACGTCGTTTCTTTGGACATAAAGGGTACCATATTAAGGAAATAAGATCAAAATTATGTTTTTATCAAACCATTAGATCTGTATCATAATTATGGAGCCATAGCAAAAAGAATCGTCGAATATGGACATCGTGTGAGGGAGTTATGCTCATTTCTGTGTCGGAAAAAATTACTGGTTTTTGGTGAGAAGATTTGTTCTTCGCGAACGCGAGAGAGGCTCCGCGAAAGCGAAGAAGGAATTATGGGTTGACCGTTCAATGCGAAAAATTGCCCTTCGCGAACGCGAATGTCTCCCGCGAAGGCGATGAAGAAAAATCGCCCGGACAGTGTTTTAAACCGAGAATTTTAGTATTTTTGGCATATCTTGAGTTCTAGAGCTCCGTTTGAGGTATTTTTCATGGCGTTGTTCTCGTATCAACAAGGGGGTAAATATATGACCTTTATTTTGATGTTTCTCCATGATTATTTCTGCTGGTTTCTATTTTTATCCGTGTTTGGATGGTAGAAATTTGGATTTTGAGTCCCAAAGTTGAAAAATGGTAAATCCTTGATTTGAGGGTCGATTCATGAACTAAATTGGATGAATTTCTGGATATAGACCATATGATTTATGGGTAATATTTATTTTCAATAATTTTCAAAATCCGGGCACGTGGGCCCGAGTGGCATTTTTATCGACTTTTCGAGCGGAGTTGGGAATTGATATAAATGCAATTGTTATGAGTGTTTGAGCATATATTAATGGGTTTACATAATTTTTGGCTAGTTTTGGAGCATTGTGCATCGATTTGAGTCTTCAGAAGGGCGTGAAATGTCGGTTTTAGAACTTCGGAGCGAGGTGAGTCTCCTTTCTAATCTTGTAAGAGGGAATTATCCCTATAGGTGAGTGAATTGGTTATGTTCTCGTATTTGTGGGGGTTACGTACGCACGAGGTGACGAGAGTCCGTGCGTAGCTACAATTATACTATTGTTCGGGTAGTCTAGGACCCAAAAACATGCTATACTTGGATTAATCGTAAACTTATTGGCAGCTTGAATTGCTTAAATCACATTGAATAAGTAAATGAATTTCTAAAAGGATTAAACTTTATTTTCTTAAATTGTAAAAAGAGGATTGGTTTTATTCGGATAAATATTCCCCGATAAATCCTTAATTGGTTGTTTGAGCATGTATTTCTATGTATACTTGCGTCGCATGTATGATCTGCGAGCATGGTATTTGTTTATTTTATGTTGACCGCGTCGCAGGAAAGTTCGCGAGCGGGATAATAGATGCATCTATGGTTCGAGCCATTCGACCCTCGATAGTGCACAATTTACATTTCTGTTGGAGCGGGCCGTCGACCTCGGCATGATATGCGCATGCTTATATTGCTTTTCGAGAGTTTTAAATGTTGATATTGCCTTTCATGGCCCAATATAAATTGATAAAGATAATGAAAAGTAAATCTTGGAAATGCTTTATTATTTGTTAAAGGTGTTTACCTGTTTTTCGGCTTTGTGAGTTATAACTACTATATAAATCCATGATTTCCTCACATTTTTATTATACTATTATTGGACCATTAGCAAGTGTCGAAGTTGACCTCTCGTCTCTACTTCTTCGAGATTAGACAGGATACTTTCTGAGTACATGTTATTTTCGTACTCATACTACACTTGATGTGTATTTTTGTTGCACAGGTTTATGTGTGGCTAGTGGCTTAGTGGCATAGCGGCATGGTTGACACGGAGACTAGGTGAGCTTTATTTCCTCGAGGCGACCCGCAACTAGTATAGTCTCTCTCAGGATTCTATTTATTTACTGACCAATTGTATTCCGGACAGTTGTTGTACTTTATTCAGTTTTTCTTAGAAATTGCTCATATACTTGTGACATCGGGTTCTGGGAGGTATTTGGGTTTATTCAGAAATTTTAAAAGTTGTTTAAATATTTCATTATTCATTTGGAGGAATATACTGAGCATTGTTTTAATCGTATAAAAGAAGTGTTTTCAAAATTATTAAAAGAAGAATTTAATTAAGTATTTTAGTTGGCTTGCCTGACAGCGGTGTCCGGCGTCACCACGACCCTTAGTAGATTTTGGGTCGTGAAAACATGGTATTAGAGCACTAGGTTCTCTTAGGTCTCACGAGTCATGGGCAACTCTAGTAGATTCTCGTGGATCGGTATAGAGATGTCTGTACTTATCCTCGGGAGGCTACAGGGCTGTTAGGAGTACTTCCCTTCTTGATTCTTCATCATGCAATTTGATTCCTTTGAGGCTTATGCCTATGTTTCTTTCCTACTCCATCTTATGCGACGCAAAGCGCTTGATATAAATCGAGAATTGAAGAATCGTAATGGTAATGCATATGTGGTGCGGGATGTTTCTCCCGGTATAGTTGGTTGGACTATTATCGTCACCTTGTGAAAGGATATTCTGTTCCTTCGGCACAGTAGGGGTACTTCTGAGAGCTCTGAGGTTAGGCACAAGTTGCCATAATGCTTATGAACGATTATTCCGCGGTATTGATATGATGGTAGGATGTTTTCCTACGTGTAGAGGCAGTGAATGACTTGAAGGGAGGTTTACTTAGTGCATGATCTAGAGATTCAATATTTTATTCCCGAAAAGGGGAAGGCAATCGGGCTGAGAATGTTCAGGTTTGGGTTGATAAGGTAACAAAACTAGGCATTTGCGAGCGTGGTGGAGTTTTCTTCTTTAATGAGGTGTCGTTGTCCTTATTGAATGTACTAAATTTGCCGGTGTTATGATCTTCTACAATTGCCCTTGGAGCAGGATATTGCGAGGCAGTATTGAAGGAGCAACGATCAGAGATCGCGAGGTGCGGTGGTTCAGGATGGAGTTTGTGTTTCTAATGTTGGCGGCTCGAGAAAGATGATCTTCAGAAAGGTTTAAGGTTAGTAGCGATGGTGGGTCCAAGTGCTACGAAGATAGATTTTATTTAAGGCAACAACTGAGTAGCAAGGGATGAGTTCCTCCAAAGTGGGAGAGTGGCAGAGTTACACACGGGAATTGTGGTAGGATGACTACGCACTTTAAGTAGAGTTTGGAGCGACTTGGGGATTTTAATTGTTGGTGATTAGGGTCTATGGATTTGATTTGCGGTATGGGCCATTATGCAGCAGGAGATTGGATATGGCGGGAAGGAGCTTCTTGAATGAAGAAGGATACCACATAACTTCGAATTGGAAGGTTTTTGCCGCACAATTAAGTGATGTCCACGAGGGATGAATGGACTTGTGCAGCTAGAGCGTGAGCTCGGACTCAGGAAGGGTTATTAATGTCGTAGTGATTGTACCCCATGCAGCAACATTGGAAGATGTCGGAAAGTGATTTCGATAGGTGGGTTATTCCCTATGAGCAGGTTAGCGGTCGCGTGGTTGGCGAAGCTTTTGCGAAGGATTCTATTAGTTATGTAGCAATGAGATCGGTCGTGCGAATATGGTCGATGATTCAGAGTTCAAAAGGGGGGTTTTACAAAAAGATTCTGAGCATTTTGGCAGTTGATTGAGCAAGGGTATGTCAGTGAGAGATGAAGAATCCTGGAAAATCCAGAGTTATGTAATGGTGGCTTCAAGCTAAGTAGGAGAGTCCCACCACCTATGATTGGGTTGCATGGTTAACTGCTTGTGAGGTTTCTAGTTATTAGCATATTAATGGGTTATTCCAACTATGGGAAAAGAACATAAGTGGTAATTAAGCAAAGGAATTGTTAAAGGTGTGCTACGGTTGGCCTTATTGGCTCATGTTCCGATTTGGGGAAGGATTCAGGATTTATACCTTGTATAGATGCGGGTTTTAAGGGAAGTGATTCTGCCGGGTGCTTCGACGAGAGGGTATTCATGGATTTGATTATATTCGGGGCCAAGTCAAAGCGGGTGGCTCTCAACAACGGTCCTAATAGATTCAAAAGGGGTAAAGTGTGGCACCTAATGATTTCGAGTCTATAGGTACGGTTAAAAGTCAAGCTTTTGTAGCAGCTTATGAGAAGAGGCCCAGAATGTTCTATGATGTGTTGGCTTGCAGTGTAGCAATTGGGAGGTATGAAATGGTTCGTGGGATTTGAGACAACATGGTCTCATGATTCAAGGTCACTCGGGGTGAGTGCGGATAGAGTGTGGTAAGTTTTGAATGGAGTTATTATTGTTTTGATGGCAATCAAGGATAAATTAGACGAAGATGGATTGGCTAGCCATGGTTGAATTGGCATATTGATGGTAGTGATCAGTTCCTTCCGTGTGATCAATTTATGCAAGTAATTTGTGACGGTACGTATGAGGCTTGTCAGCCACCGTAATTGATGTTATTCAGCATTCTACTATTATGGCTTGTTATGTGGAAGCGGATTCCGGAAGGGCTATGGTGGCTTAGACCACTACTTAGAGATTTGCATATTCTTCGGTTATGATAATTCACCTGTGTGATACAATGGTTCTCCTGAAGTGAGTTAAGTGAAAAGTTCTTATATGATGAAGTGTTAACCTATTAATGGTTTCAGAGTTATGATGAAAATCGTGTTCTATTGCATGTTGGCGTGTTGGGTGCAACGAGTGGTATGGAATTTGGAATGGGGATCAAGGTTGCAGTTCGGTAGTGACGAGAATGTCAAGAGATCGGATGAGCAAGAAAGGGGTTGGATGTTTAAAGTAAGTTGGTATTGTCCTCAGCGTCACCTGAGATCGGTGTTTTGTGAAGGAGGCTTTGCATCCTGGTTAAGGATTCTTGATCGCTTTTCAGCGTTAGTGCGGCCGGTGGTTTGGATGTGCGGGCCTGTTATTTGTTATGATAGGTTGTGGGAGCGTGTCCCACATGAAGATTGTATAAGTATGGCATGTAGTCACTTGATTGATTAAAGATTTAAACCAAGTATGAAGATTTGTGATGATATCGATAAGTTGAGAATATATGCTTGGAGGGCACTCGGTCATTGGGTTGTGGACTGTGAAGGATTACTCCAGTTTTGATGGTTGTTCTTTTGTGTTATGAGAAAAAGGGGGTCATTAGGGACCTTTGAAAGGTTATTAGCCTAGTTTAGTGTGATCAGAATCAGCTGGAGGTCTGTGGATGGATTTAATGTGAATATGGGTTTTATAGCAGGCCAGATGTGATCAATTCAGCAATGCGCTCCTTACGAAAGAGTAGCCGGGGTGTTATTTTGTTGTCAGCAATTTCATGCAGTGATGTATTGCGTTGTATGAGTTGTGAGACGACCTGGTGAATTTCTTATGTATTGAGGTTCTGCGTAGAGATGATGTTATATGAGCAGGATCGCTCTTGAGATTCAGATTGTATATCGCACCTCGGTTGTGCTTGAGTTTGTAGCTTATATCATTGTGTGTCTTCCCAGGGAAATGGTATTCTGCACCTAGCGTGCTTGTGACCGATATTCGATATTTTGCTGTAATGGGAAAATTAGCTCGACATATATCTCCTTGCGTGAGTTTTATGTGTGGATCGGGTGGCACGCTGCCATGGTTATGTTGTGTGGATCGGGTGGCAGCTGCCATGGTTATGTTGTTTGGATCGGGTTGCGCGCCGCAACAATGTGATGTTCAGTACCGTTCCCCATATCTGTTTTTATGTGTTCTATTTCCTATTTTCTGAGGAAAGCTCATATTAGCTGGGTACTCGCGTCGCATGTATGATTCACGATTGAAATTCCTTTTCAGAGTTCATTTTCCTTTTTGTATCGCATTCTAATTGGTAGCCTATTGGCACATTGTAGCATCATATGAGACTTTTGGTCATGTCGGGGAGGCTTATTGACGGAGCAGTTTGTACTGGGTGAGATGAGATCATTGGATTTAGGATCAGTGCAATCTGATTACATGAAATATATTAAGGAGCAAAGATCATTATTTGGTTCAGAATAAGGTAATGGTTCTTGTCAAAAGTATAGACTCAATGATTGGTTGACTCGGCAGTTGGTTATGAATTTTTGCACATCTCGTCCATCGTGGTGGTATTGTAAGAATTAGAGCAAGACCTGTGTATGTCGCGAGTGTGCAATGGGAGCATCAGATTCGTGAAATTTTGACTATTATGCTTAGAGAATGTTATTGTGGTCCTGTGAATAAAGTAGTGCAAGGTGTGAATTCAGCAAAGGTGTGCAGTCATGTTCTGGTGCATCGTGTGGTGATTGACACGGTGTTCGTATGTTGGAAGCAGGTCGGGTGCAGAATTCCGGATGTTGGAATTGGACTTTAAGGCTTATTTGCTTGAATAAAAGGGAATATCTTCAGAATTGATCGAGCTAATGTGCACAACTGAGTTGTGGTAACACAGAAAGGTGCATGAGGTGTTAAACAGTGATTTCAGACTACTTCAGTGCAGTTCTTAGCACGTTCGAGGATGAACGTATGTTTAAGTGGGAGAGAATGTAATGACCCGATCAGTCGTTTTGAGCTCTAGCGCGTCATTCAACAGTTTGGGGCCATGAACAGCTTCACTTCAGGTATTATGACTTGTACGCATGGTCGAAATTGAATTCCGGGAAATTCGGAGTTGATTTGGAAAGGGAATTCTCATTTCGGAAGCTTTAAGTTGAAAAAATTGACTAAGATTGAATTTCAGAGTAAAAAACCTTGGAATCGGGATCTGAAGGTTCCAGCAAGTTCGTATGATGATTTCAGACTTGGGCGTATGCCCGGATCAGGTCTTGGATGACCCGGGAGCATTTTGGCGCCTATTGTGTAAGTTACATATTTGAAGAAATTTCATAAGTTTGGGTTGAAGTGCATTTCAGTGTTATCGATGTCCGAGTATGGCAGTAGCTCGGTATGATCATTCTGGAGTCTTTTGGCTAAAGATAGAAATTTGACGGTTTTTGAGAAGTTTGACCAAGAGTTTGACTTTTTGATATCGGGGTCGGATTCCAATTCTGGAAGTTGGAGTAGGTTTGCAATGTCAAATGGGACTTGTGTGCAAAATTTGAGGTCAATTGGACGTGATTTGATAGGTTTCGGTATCAGATGTAGAAGTTACAAGTTCAATAGTTCATTAGGCTTGAATCGATGCGCAATTAGTAGTTTTGATGTTATTTGGTATGATTTTAGGCCTCGATCAAGTCCGTGTTGTGTTATGGAGTGGGTTGGTGTGATTCGACAGGGTCCCGGGGGCCTCGGGTGTGTTTCGGGTTGTATCGCGCTCTTATTTGATGTTTCAACGTCGTTTCTTTGGAAATAAAGGGTACCATATTAATCAAATGAGTTCCAAATTAAGTTTTTAACAAACCATTAGATCCATATCGTAATTACAGAGCCATAGCAAAAAGAATCGTCGAATTTGGACATCGTGTAAGGGAGTTATGCTCATTTTCGTGTCGGAAAAAATTGCTGGTTTCTGGTGTGAAGATTTGTTCTTCGCGAACGCGTGAGAGGTTCCGTGAACGCGAAGAAGGATTTATGGGTTGACCGGTCAACGCAAAAAATTTCCCTTCGCGAACGTGAACGACTCCCGCGAAGGCGATGAAGAAAAATCGCCTGGACAGTATTTTAAACTGAGAATTTTAGTATTTTGGGCATATCTTGAGTTCTAGAGCTTTGTTTGAGGTGCTTTTCATGGCGTTGTTCTCGTATCAACAAGGGGGTAAATATATGACCTTTATTTTAATGTTTCTCCATGATTATTTCTGTTGTTTTCTATTTTTATCCGTGTTTGGATGGTAGAAATTGGGATTTTGAGCCCCAAAATTGAAAAATGGTAAATCCTTGATTTGTGGGTCGATTCATGGACGAAATTGGATGAATTTCTGGATATAGACCACTTGAGTTATGGGTAATATTTATTTTCAATAATTTTCAGAATCCGGGCACGTGGGCCCGAGGGGCATTTTTATCGACTTTTCGAGCGGAGTTGGGAATTGATATAAATTGAATTGTTCTGAGTGTTTGAGCATATATTAATGAGTTTACATAATTGTTGGCTAGTTTTGGAGCATTGTGCATCGATTTGAGTATTCGGAAGGGTGTGGAATGCCAGTTTTGGAACTTCGGAGCGAGGTGAGTCTCATTTCTAATCTTGTAAGAGCGAATTGTCCCCATAGGTGAGTTAATTGGTTATGTGCTCCTATTTGTGGGGGCTACGTACACACGAGGTGAAGAGAGTCCGTGCGTAGCTACTATTATGCTATTGTCCGGGTAGTCTAGGACCTAAAAGCATGCTATACTTGGATTAATCGTAAACTTATTGGCAACTTGAATTGCTTAAATCACATTGAATTAGTAAATAAATTTCTAAAAGGATTAAACTTCATTTTCTTAAATTTTTTAAAATAGGATTGGCTTTTATTTGGATAAATGTTCCCCGATAAATCCTTAATTGGCTGTTTGAGCATGTATTTCTATGTGTACCTGTGTCACATGCATGATTCGCGAGCAGGGTATTTGTTTATTTTATGTTGACCGCGTCGCAGGATAGTTCGCGAGCGGGGTAATAGTTTCATCTATGGTTCGATCCGTTCGACCCTCGACAGTGCACAATTTACATTTCTGTTGGAGCGGGCCGTCGACTTCGGCATGATATGTGCATGCTTATATTGCTTTCCGAGAGTTTTAAATATTTATATTGCCTTTCATGGCCCAATATAAATTGATAAAGATAATGAAAAGTAAATCTTGGAAATCTTTTACTATTATTTGTTAAAGGTGTTTACCTGTTTTCCGGCTTTGTGAGTTATAACTGCTATATAAATCCATGATTTCTTCACATTTTTATTATACTATTATTGGACCATTAGCAAGTGTCGAAGTCGACCTCTCGTCTCTACTTCTTCGAGATTAGACGGGATACTTGCTGAGTACACGTTATTTTCGTACTCATACTACACTTGCTGTGTATTTTTGTTGCACAGGTTTATGTGTGGCTAGTGGCTTAGTGGCATAGCGCATGGTTGACACGGAGACTAGATGAGCTTTATTTCCTCGAGGCGACCCGCAGCTAGTATAGTCTCTCTCAGGATTCTATTTATTAACTGTCCAATTGTATTCCGGACAGCTATTGTACTTTATTCAGTTTTTCTTAGAAATTGCTCATGTACTTGTGACACCGGGTTCTGGGAGGTATTTGGGTTTATTCAAAAAATTTTAAAAGTTGTTTAAATATTTCATTATTCATTCGGAGGAATATACTGAGTATTGTTTTAATCGTATAAAATAAGTGTTTTCAAAATTATTAAAACAAGAATTTAATTAAGTATTTCAGTTGGCTTGCTTGACAGCGGTGTCCGACACCACCATGACCCTTAGTAGATTTTGGGTCATGACATTTGATATGCATCTAAAGTCTATTATTTGGCTTATATGACTTAACTTATATTACAATCCATGAAGGATTTAAGTTGCTTGAAGCATATACAATTCTTGATCTTGAAGTACCACTTCCTCAGTGCAATTTGTGCACATATGTATCTTGCTATAACTATAAGGATGATAATGTGATAGCGAGAATACCTTTATGGAGATATTGAAAAGTCATTCCACGACATTATATGAAGACATTATATATTTATCAAGAATGATGATTTCAAGGTGCAAAATATTCATTCAAATCAACATGGCTGATTTGTTTATCAAATCTCTACCAACGATCTTTTGAAGATGGTACACAACATTGGAATGCATGGTTCAAAGATGTGAATTTATATTCTCATTGGGGGGGGGGGGGTTAATATGCGTTGTACTCTTTTTTCCTTATAAGGTTTTGTCCCAATGGGTTTTCCTTGCAAGGTTTTTAATGAGGCAACCAAAAGGTGTATTGTTAGATATGTGTACTCTTTTCCTTCTCTAGAATTTTACCCACTGAATTTTATTTTAGTTCAGATTTAACGAGGCACATTATCTGTTAAATAGACATTCAGGGGGATTGTTATAAATAGAATTTTATTTATGGTGAATGTTTATATTTAGAGAGATTTTAGGGTTTATTACTTGGTGGCTAAGTCACCCTCACCCTATAAATAGAGGGTTGTGTTCCATTGTAAATCATCTAAAAAACAATAAGAATTCTATCTCCCTACTTTTCTCTGCAATACTCTTCTTCTTTTATTATTTCATAACACCATCAAAATAATTTCAATATGTTGTTGAATTTGATCGTAGGGGCTAATCCTCTTGCTTATATTTATTTTTGGCAAAATACCTTAAATTACCCCTAAACTTGGCTCAGATTATTAGTATCCTCCCTGAACTATGCCCGATCTTAATTACCCCCCTCAACTTGGCCTTTCGAGGGTCATTACTCCCCTAGACGCTAATGTGGCAAATAGTATGGGTGCACTCGCCTGCCACGTAAATTTTTCTATCTACGTGGCATTTTTTTTTTTGAAAAATAAAATATTCTTTTACCCTTTTAAGAATATTACTTTTTTACATAATTTTTTTTGAATAAAATTTATAATAAAACTTGGATATAACCACATTATTTAGGCTAAATATTTTTATTTGGCCATAAATAATAAAATTTAGTTTTTTTTAAAATTTGACCTAAAAATAATAATTTATACAATTGAAATAAATAGTCAATGCATCTAAAAAAGTTAAAAATACACAGTTGAAATAAATAGTCATTGCATCAAGAGAAAAAATAAAACGAGTAGACAATTGCACTTCTATCCTTGCAATTGTACACTCTTTTTATTTTTTTATTTATTTTTTTTTTGATGCAGTAACTATTTATTTCAACTGTGTATTTTTACTTTTATAGGTAAAACCTTTAAAAAAAAATAGAGTACTGTAATTTAGATCTATATAAAAATTTATAGCCAAAATAATTAGTTTCAAACTATGTATTTTTTATAATTTTTTAGATGCCTTAACTATTTATTTCAATTGTATAAATTTTTATTTTTCAGGTCAAATTCGAAAAAAGATTAACTGAAACTATATTATTTTTCGTCAAATAAAAATATTTAGCCTAAATAATATAGTTATATACATGTTTTATTATAAATTGTATTCGAAAATATTTATCTATAGAGTAATATTCTTAAAAAGGTAAAAAAATATTTTATTTTTCAAAAAATGCCACATAAACAGAAAAATCCACGTGACACGTGACAGGTGAGTGCACCCACACTTTTTGCCACATCAGCGTCTAGAGGGTAATGACTCTCAAAAGGTAAAGTTGAGGGGGGTAATTATGATTGAGCATAGTTCAGGGAGGATACTAATAATTTGAGCTAAGTTTAGGAGTGGTTTAAGATATTTTGCCTTTATTTTTATTTTTTATCAATAAATGAAAAAGGAGAAAATGTAGAAAAAGAAAAGAAAACCCGGTAGGCATGACTAGTAAAAGAAAGTTGTGGATGATAATTTAGTTGGTCAAAGGTACAAGGACTGAGATGCAAAATTACAGGGAATCATTCCGCGATATTCCTTAATCCTTAGCTTAGCGAGAAAGAAAAACCCTAGCTTCTGAGAAAGTAGAGCCGCAGAGGTTTGCTCAGAAGCTCTCATCCCGAACGAAAATGACTTTCAAGAGAAGAAACGGAGGTCGTAACAAACATGGACGTGGCCATACCAAATTCATTCGCTGCTCTAATTGCGGCAAATGCTGCCCAAAGGACAAGGCCATCAAGAGGTTTCTTGTGAGGAACATTGTTGAGCAAGCTGCTGTACGTGATGTTCAGGAAGCTTGTGCTTTTTGAAACGTACACTCTTCCTAAGCAGTAGTTGAAGATGCAATATTGTGTTTCATGTGCAATTCACTCGAGTGATTTTTATTATGTGTCTCCCCCAACTGACACTAGTTGTGTCAGACCTCTTTTTATCTCACATATTTGTGGACCCGTGTTTTACATATCTGGGTCCACAAAATTCGGTGATCCACACAGTTTTGAGACAAAAAAAAAAATTCAAACAACTAGTGTCAGTCCAGTGAGACACAAAATAAAAATTTTCAATTCACTGTAAGGTGGGGAGAGTTCGTTCTGTTACTGATAGGAGAGTTCGTGAACCCCCACAGCGTTTCAGGCGCCCAAGAGATGATCTCCCAAAGCCAGGTCAAGCTCCACGCCCCACTGGAGGAGCCCCTCTGCACCTCGCACTTAAGTTGATACGCTTCAGGTTTTAATTAATCTGATAGTTATGTTATCTGTTATATCTGGTCGTTTTGACTGTACTGTTTTCATTTAGTTGATGGGACCATTTACCATTTTATGGAATTGAATTTTGAATGAAAAAAAAAGCTTAGCAAGAAACAAGAAATAAGAGTAACTAACTGTCGTTTCGACCTCTTAGACAAAAAGACAGCAGTGTGGAAAAAGTAAAAGGAGGCGCCACGTGTTGTCTTTTTATTGGTTAAATTATTCAACACGTGAAACAATAGGAACACCTTTTAGACGTGATAGAAAGTACAGTAGTAAAAAATTGGAGCCCAAAACCTTTTTAATGATTTTTTGGATAAAAAATATATTTTTAATGTTAAAAAAAAAAGTTACCTAAATAGGTATTTCGCAGTATAATACTGCGAATTACCTTAACGGAAATTTAGCCGTTAAAGTAATTCGCAGTATAATACTGCGAATTATAA
>MU706333.1:62407-85237 GCA_026770625.1 Nicotiana glauca
TAGTAAATTATTGCTAGGAAGATTGTTTATCTTCTCAAGTATTTTGATGCAAAACTACTTGTAGAATTAACCTTTTTATGTTTGCTAAGAAAAAATCCCATTTACATATTATAACAGATTAAATTATACTTTCATTACATAGATCTTGATAATGTAATGAAAGTATAATTTAATCTGTTATAATATGTAAATGAGATTTTTTCTTAGCAAACATGAAAAGGTTAATTCTACAAGTAGTTTTGCATCAAAATACTTGAGAAGATAAACAATCTTCCTAGCAATAATTTACTAGATAAAAAAATTCTAAAAAATAACTCAGATTTCGACATATTTTAATTATCATAAAAGTACAAGATTTTGCAAATGAAAATAAACTCAGACTTTAGCAACCAATAACACAACCAAAATAAAATTTGTTAATTGTGAAAAAGATGAAACCCATGTGAAAAAAGTTGCTTTCTTGTAAAAAAATTTAATAATTAATTCGCAATATAGTACTACGTTTTATGTGTTTGAATTATTGTTATGTCAGTTAATTGGTGGGGCCAAATTAATAAAGGTACTGTGAATTATAAATTTTTTTTTAAATAATTTGCAGTAATACTGCGAATTATAAAAAAAAAAACTGTAATTCGCAGTATAATACTGCGAATTACAATTTTTTTTTTTTTTTTTGTAATTCGCAGTATTATACTGCGAATTATTTAAAAAAAAAAATTTGTAATTCTGCGAATTACTTTAACGGCTAAATTTCCGTTAAGGTAATTCGCAGTATTATACTGCGAAATACCTATTTAGGTAACATTTTTTTTTTTTACATTAAAAATGTATTTTTTGTCCAAAAAATCATTAAAAAGGTTTTGGACTCTAAAAAATTGCTCCATATGATAGACATACTCATTTCAGCACATCTAGTTTTACCAGCAAAAGTTTTATGAATACTTTTCGATTTCGTGAAAAAAGTAACTTTAACTTTACAAGATAGGTATAAAATTTGCATATACATTTTCCTTTTAAAACGTTACTTGTAAAAATATATTGAATTTTTTGTTATTGTTCAATCATACAAAACCCGAATAATCTTAACGATCTATTATGGTTCATTTTGAGTCAATTTGCACTGACTTTTCCTAAAGACACATAACCATTTATCATTGCGATTACTTCATTCATAAATCTTTTTTTAAAATTTCAAAATAGCGACACGCTCTAAAAAAAATGAAGGAGAAACTTCCATTTCAGAAGCTACCGCTTCCCGCCTCCCTCGTGGTAAATTTAATGGACCGTTGTTTGGCTGACCCCCTCTTCTTCTCATTCATGTTGGGTTGGCCGAGAAGTAAAGTAAGAAAAAATGGAACCACCGAAGAGTCATCTGCAGTTCACACTTGGGCAAAGACACGATTGACTTTGGAAGCGGAACATGAACCTATTTCTGCTATTTCGGGTTCTTAATTAAGCGTAGCGAAATCAAGATTGATATTAAAGTGAGCAAAGTTTCCACGGTGTTCTACCACCTCACACCATTTAGGAACATGTGTACACTTTATATATAATTAAGTCAGCGCATGGTCATCATGGAAGATATTCACTAGCCCCTCCAATCTAGCGCAGCCAACCCCTATTGACTCGGGCTTATCTGAATAATTATTAAATTAACTTGCCTATGTTCCCGTGAACAAATTTAAGTCTACTTAATCATAACAGCGGGAGTAATGATAATAACAAAGTGAGTGAAAACAAAGCTTCACCAAAATAACTTAAATCGGAGAAGAAAATACATTCCTCATCAAAATATGTCAGAAAACCCAGATCATTACCAACAGGTTTAGGGTATAGGAAAATGTAAATATCTTGTAACAAAGAGCCATACTGAAAAAATACTGCACCATACGCATTTCTAGCAAGAGGATCAAATACACAGGAGTCACCTCACCGATGGACAAGATACGCAACGGACTAGAATGTACACTAACGTTAAAAAGAGGGAGCTTAAAATTAAACATAAATACCATCTTGAGCAATATCACAGGCGGACTACATTGTCATCAGTTACAGAAGACAGCCACATCCTTAAATGAAACAAATTGACTTGCAAAATGCAATTTGGACACGAGCACCTCAACGGATAAAGCTACAGCATTAAGAGTTAAGAATGAACAGGATATTACAGTACAGTTTATCATGAGATGTATCTATCCTGTTGCTCTTGAAGTAGCCGAGCAGATGATTTCGCATCAAGATACAATGTATTTACTTCTTCTAGATCCATCTGTAAAATTAAAAGGCTCGGTAAATATCTTCAACTAGCTTCAACAAGGACAAAAATGATAAAGAACATGATTGGGCAAGTACCTTGCAGATTTTGTCACGACCGTTCATTTTGGCAACCACACTGGCTGGTGATAGTAACTGAACAGCATGCCTGACAAAGGAAAGAATTGACACCGATTATTTCTAATTAAAGGAATTGACATATGGAGTTATATATCCAACAAACCTTAAGGAAGCTTGCTGCCCAATCTCGCCCAGGTAAGCAAGGCTCTCTTCATCTATTTCTAGTTCTTCCACTTGTGCACGTATAGCTAATATCTGGCCAGGCATATTCAAAGAAACATCCATCAAGAAAATGCAATGACATTACACACACAAAAGTCGAAAGCAGTAAGGCGTATACAACAAAAGTTGAACAAACCTGTATCATTTCAGCAGGACCATAAGTTTCGGTTCTGACAATCACCAACCGATCTAACAAGTCAACTGGAATGCCATGTGGACTAGTCATATCTGTTCCTCTGCAAGGAAATACATGTGGTTAATTTGTTAGTGACAATTGAGTTATCCCAGACATCACATGTATCTCTACTGCTGTACATACATTTAAGGTGTCTACAACGCCAAAAGCAGGCAGTTGTAACTGAATCTAACAAGTGATTATGTTCAGAGTTTCATATTTCTCGTAATTCTTGCAGCTCAACAGCTACAATTAGAAAAGACAATTTTCCCTGTATTTCCTTTATCCTTCCACAGGTACAAATAACAAGTTTAGCAAACATAAGAATCGAATATGTCATAAGCACTTCAATCAACATGCAACTGTTTGACGTATGATAAAAGACAAGCCAGAGCCCAGAAAGTAAATTTTAATTTGCAGATTTCAGAAAACCCCAGAATAAAGAAATCAATATAATGGAACTTGATAAATTTTCCAGGCTTGGTTTTGAACAGTCATACCTGACAGTACAAATGCCTCTGTTAGTGGCAAAAATCACAATTGGAGACAGTGAACTCTCCAGTGCACGATTCAAGTATGAAAAGCATTCCATATCAAGCATATGAACCTGCCAAAGACGTTATTTCTAATTAATTAATTGGAGGTGGGGGTTAGTATTAAATGGATTATCAAGCACGATGTTGTATGAATGAGAAACGAACCTCATCAATAAATAAGACACCAGGAACAAGCTCTGCAACACCTTCGTCAACATAACGATTGACAACCTGCAGTGAAATAAGTCCATAATAACCCACTATGCTAAATACGAAATTCAGTCTCATAGACAATTCATGAATATGTCCATGAGTAGCCAATTGGACAATAATCAACATGCATGAAGCAGCATAATCTGTACTTATTCATCCAGAGTACTCTAGCACTAATAAACCAAACCTTGTTTATCTCTTGCCGCAACTTGTCAGTAATCTCAGTTTTCCTAGGTTTCATCATTTGACCCATAAGGGACAATATATCTTGTCCTCCTTGTGGCCGTGCATTTGCAGCATCAAGATCATGTAATGTCACATCCTGCAGCAAAACAATACTGTGTGAAATTAAGTACAGAAATCTTTGCTTTTATGTTACTTGCAATCGATTTCCCTAAAAAAAGGCCATTAGAGTTGTGATATCATTTGAACAAAAAAAATGCAGATACTTGGAATTGCATATTAGTTTGATGAAAACCTCACAAGCAAGCAATCATGGCATGTAGGGATCCACAGAAGATCTGATGTAAAAAACCTAACTAAATATTTCAATTAGGAGACGACTCATTTCCTACTAAAACATAGTGTGCCAAAAGCAGGTACTTAGGCTGCTTTTAAACCTACCGCTATATTAACTTGTTAATGCCATGGACTACAATCTATTCCAATTACACCCTTAAAATCCAGGAGCCCCAATTCCTGCTCATTCCAGTATCTATCTAAGGAATCTATTTCCTCACCTCCTCCAAATGATATACAGAATTCACATACCCTTCATATGTTCAAGTGAGTTTGTGAAGACAAAATATGATCTTTAAAGCACCCAAACTAAGGGTATTTCATGGCTAAGCTATAATAATTGACTATTTGGAAAAGAAGCACAGAAATCAGCAACATGTATACAATGCCAGGGTACTCTTCTATTTGCGCCGTAGCAAAGTAATAAATGAGACGAACCTGGACTATCTCCTTCTTTTTGTGAACCTCTCCTTTAGGAAGTGGAACATACTCCTCCGCCTCAAGATCAAATTCTGTGGCAAAAGCATCACTTCTGCCCACTCTTTTAACTGCTCCACTGTTTGATTCAATGTAAATGACATCACCAACAGCTACCTGAACATAAATCATGGAGAGAGGAGATATCAACAGAGAAGATTAGGCTCCCTTGCAGAATAAGCATATACGAGATAGAAGTAAATTAAAGATTAAATGCAATTCCCACAATGCCTCCTGAGAACATGAATTTTTCTGCAAGTCCTAAGAACACGATTTAATAAGAATGACATGAAAGTTATTTATTTTACTCCAGGGAAAATTGGTTTAATCTAGATTTAAAATGTCGGATGGTAAAAAAAGAGGGAATTATGTATTTCTTCATTATCCTATTTATCAAATGTACTAACAAATTTGATACTTCACTGGCAGATATGTCGGACACTTACCTTCTCTTTAATTAAGGCATCATATATTGTGGGGTCAAGCTTCAACTGTTTGGTACCTTTGACAGTTTTTAACCCAATTATAACATGGCTAATGCTTTTGCCATATCCACCTGTCACGCTCTCACTCTCTTCTGGAGATAGTTCAGTCACCTACATAATAAATATTCCAAAAAAAAATAAAAAATCAACTTCACAACGATGAAAGCTGATCATGGCAGAACTAGTGTCAAATAGCGGACATACATTAAACAAGAAATGGGATAGACTATGGACTTGCCTCTCCTTCATAAACTTCCTTATTTTCCTTGATACGGAGACCAATAGCTCGCCGGAAATTTTCCATTAAAACCTCAGTTTTCTTCACCTCTGATGAATACACTTCGGATCCAACCATCGGGCAAAATGGAACCTGCAACATTGAAGCCGACCTACCAGTTATCATACAAGCTACATTTTGGATTGCTAGCCCTAATAAAAGTAAGTAAATTTCATAACAAACAAGGAACATTTACAATGGCCAATCAGCTCAAATATTATCAATATTCATTCAATGAATTGCACCTCAACCCTTAACTAGCTGGGCTCTGCTATACGAATCATTGGATCCTATATTTTAAATTCCACTCTGTCCGAGCCCATTTCATTCGAATACTGGTAAATAAAGCTCAAAACATTATAAATACGATAAAAGAGAGGCATTAAATCCAGAACCAAAAAGAGTAAAAAGAATGCACCTTGCTTCCAAGTTCTTGTGATATACCAAGGGCAAGAGCTGTCTTCCCCGTACCAGGCGGACCAGCGAGCAGCAAAGCTCGACCAGCCATCTTTTTTTGGCGTATCATATCAACCACAAGACCCGCAGCTTCTCTGGCTGCTGCCTGACCCACAAATCCAGCTGCCAATGGTATCGGTGTCCCATTGGGCTATAACAAACAAACACAATATAGTCATATTTAATCAACCATATGTTGGCAATTGCAGTATAAACACACATAAGAATGAAACATCAAATGCAAGAAAGTTATTGGTCACTGAAGAACCAGCACAAAGTTACCATCTTTACAAAAAAAAGGTTATACCAAAGCCCAAAAAAACTAAAACCCAAAACCCTACAAAAGACATTAAACCAAAAAAAGATATTGCCTAAAAGGTAAAAAAGGTTACAAATAGTAGAATAAAACCAAGAGGGGGTTGGTTAGAACCTGCAAGAGACTGAAGCATTACACAAATTTAATACCAAACGTCTAAACCGCAAAAGAATAAATTAACCCAAAAAGTTGCATAAATGGTAAAAAAAAAAGGTACACATAGTAGACTAACACAAAGCGGGGGCTAGAACCTGCAAAAGATTGAAGATTTACACAGATTAAACGCCAAAAGTTAAATTTCGAAAAACACAGACAAGTAATTAACTAAAAAACTTGCTTTAAAAGGATATAAACAGTGTACAAAGACGATGAGGTTGGTGTAAAACGACGAAGTTACCTCAAGGCCAAGGCCTTTAATGTGAGTATGAGTGGCGATTCTCTGCTTCTTAGTGGTCGATTGTACCTCTTCTATCTTCATATTTTTCTTCTTTAATGTGTCTCTTTAACCCTTCTTTTTCTTCTTCTTCTTCTTCTTCTTCTGTTAGGGGTTTAGAAATAGCTTTTACTAATGGAGGCGATGGTGGGGGATTTTGAAGAGTAAAGATGTAATGCACAAAACGCCCTGGTGTGTTTACGCTATTGTATATAAGCCCTCTAGATCACCAAAAGAAGTGCCACGTAGGATTTGCACTAGGCGTCTGCTTTTATATGTGCTAACTATTTGAAACCTAGCCAAATTTTCAAAGTATTTAAATTGTAGCTTGCAATGGTTTCTAGCCTGTTTGATTAAGTTTATTTTTCAAAAAAAGTATTTTTTTTTCAAAGCTAAGGTATTTGTTCAAGTTTTTAGAAGGAAAAAAAGTATTGAGTAGAAGTATAAATAATTTTTGAGAAGCAGAAAAATTAGCTTCTTCCCAAAAATATTTTTTTGAAAAACACTTTTGAGAAAAATATATTTAGAAGCACAAAAGCTTGGTCAAACACTAATTGCTGCTAAAAAGTACTTTTTAAATTAATTAGCCAAACATAAACTATTTTTCACCAAATGTACCATTTTAAAAGTAATTTTTAAAATAAGCTAGTTTTAGAAGCTTCGCCAAACAAATTATTCGAGCACTACTCCATTTCTTCCTCCTCCACCTTTTCCTTTTCTCTACTTTGGTACCCCTAGTTCTCCTCATATACAATCTTTGAACAATATCATTATTGAATAAAAATCTTAACTAGCGTGATTTCTTAAAATTTCTTTTTTATGTCTAATAGGTGATATAGAAAGAGAAAATGTGTACGTAAATTTGTCCAGTTGGATTGATAAAGATTGTAATTTGCGTAAATGTTTATGTTATTTCTTTGATGCTTGGCCGTCACATTACACTTGGATATAGTTCCATCATTCATATGTTGACAATTGTTAGTCACCCAACTTAAATTGAGTTTCATTTAGGGGTCTACTTATGCATCCCTCAAACTTGTCTCATATTTTTAGTTAGACACTTAAACTAAACCTTTACCTATTGAACACTTAATCTCTATTGAAACTGTCTTATTAGGCATAATTTGTTGAGGTAGCACAGTACGTGCATAACAGAGATTTTTGGAGCGTGGAATGTCATAACTTTTAATTTTTTGATTTTTTTTCTTTTTACTTCTCCCGTCGCCAACAACTTCACCACCGCCATCATCATATACCATTAACACCACTACATTCACACCATATCAAACACTACCCTAACCCTTCTACCTAATCTTTATCTTCTCTGTCTTAGTAGATGACTGCAATGGCAGCACTGAAGCACTGCAGGAGAACCTTTACCGGAGTCATAGCCAAATACCGACAATAGCTGACTGCAGCTGCATATGGACAACGAAAATTTTCCGAATATATAGGTCCCCAAGCCTTCCAAAATCAGCACATATATCGATTTCCAAGCAAGAAAAAGCTCCAATCACATTTCCCAGCTTCAATTTAATTTTTGAATGAATTTCCACTATTCGAATCTTCGACTCGAATTCCCAACACTGCAAGTTTTTTTTCCTTGAAAATTTTCACCTCCAAACTCGTAACTATAATGTTACAAGTCGAAATTATATCTCAGTAACGTTTCAGATCAATTTTCTAGTTAACTGGTAATCAGAGGCTTAAAATCAAACTTGGAACTATGCCTTAAACAAGATTAACGGAAGAAAAGCTACCAAAAATAATCGTGTACTCTTTCTTGTTATGATATTTGAAAATGGAAGACAGAGAAATTTGATGGTGTTGTGTGGATTTTGAAGGTGGAGTTCAGTGGGTGTCTACAATGGAGGAGTTCGATGGCGTGAAGAAGGAGACAGTAGTCTCCATGTTTTTCTTCTTTTTTTCCTTTTTTCCTTCTGATGTGTCCTTCTGTGATTTGTGATTTTCTCCACATCAGCAGCGTGTAATCCACGCATTTTATATCTTTAGTTTATTGTCTGTAAGGTGTTTAATATGTATAATTTTAATAGAGATCAAGTGCCTAATAGGTACAAGTCTAAGTGTGGAAATATGAAACAAGTTTGAGGGGCTGTGTATGTATTCAGCCTTTCATTTACTTATATATTCTTTTTTCTTCCCTAACAGGAAATAGTTGCTTGACAAAAGAGAAAAATCTCTTGCATCTTGCTTTTGAGAAAATGGAACACTCTATAAAACGTACATCTCCTTACCCCTTCCTCTCCACTCCACATTCTCTTTTCTTTTTTCACTTTCGAGTAAAAGAGGAAGAAATGTGAAGGTTTAGTAACATCGTATAAATATATTCGGCTCGTAATGTTACATACTCTCAATTGAATGAAAGTAAAAGGACCTGATACTGCGAGATGTGACACTATACCTATTGAACTATGAAAAACAAAGAACGTGGACATTAAGGTGTAAAGTAGAACTTTTGCCACATCATTAGTCATTGTCAAGAAGTTACAAATATGAGGTTTTCGTGTAACACTCGATTCATTACATTGTAAAATGCTCTTAGATACTACCAAATGGAAAGCAGTAGACACACTTTGGATCCTATTTAGTATGCGACCGCGCGCGCACACACATACACACACAAAAAAGTGGTTACACATGAACAAATGAGTGATCCTCAATGTTTCCCAAGTGACTTGTACTTCAAATGGAAGCAAGAAATCTTTCTGAAGATACCGAGGAAGCACAACTGCTGTCATGTCTTTAGAAGACATGCTTTAAAAACTAAGGCACAAGTCCTCTTTGGTAACAACTTCAATAGAACCAACAACTTGCTAATCTCCAGTTCCATCTTCCAGTAGGGAGTGTCTTCCAAGGATAGCAATCGTCTCTTCCTTGGTACTGTCATAAAGTTAGTGGTTCATCAAATTTAAACAAAACAATTTCGAACAGTCAAATACCAAGAGAAGTTTCGACAATGAGACATAATTATACACAGAGAATACATACATGATCAAGTCATAGACATTATCTAGAGGACTTAGAAATCTAGAAGGCAAAACATCCAAACTGACATATATTCTACTGGAAGACTTTGCACTTAGCAGTATAAAAGATAATTTCGTCCCTCAAACAAGAAACGATTTGCAAGTAGCATACTATTAATATGATCAAGGCATGAGACGGGTTGTATATCTTAAGTTTATTGTATTTATTGGAAGTAAGGAAACTGAGCATGGTTGATTTAGCAAACAAATATGAAAATTATTATGCATCTTCTCACTCAAGTATTTTCTGGCATTAATTTAAAAAGTCAACTCTTTTGAAGCATTCTCATAAGGGTATGATCCGTTCAAATCGACGATAGTTCCCACCTGAGATATTGGAAGCTTACCTCCCAGGAATCTTGTACTTCCCCAACTTGGTAAGATTCACCAATGTTGATCCTGCTCGCCCAGCTGGAAGAATTCCGCCATCATTGACATATGCACAGTGCTCCCAAAGGTTCTCAAAATCCTTTTATGTTTATGCTACTGGGCCGTCCACTGAGGTTTGCACTAGTAAGTGCAAGGACACTTCTAGAACCATGGACAATTGCCCTGATGAAGTTATAATCAGGCACTCGAACCCCTATGCTCTCTAATCCAGGGTTTAATGACTTCTCAAGAATACTTGACTCGCCTGCAAAATATCCATATTAAGCCATTAAAACAGAAGATTCATAAGAGAAAGATAAAAGCTTCCAAAACTACTTAACATTAGCCAGATTTTGCCTAGGCGAGTGATTCTTCCTGGTTTTTATTCAAGTGTCTTACTTGAGAAATTACATACAGATACAGTTACTATGTAAAATAAAGTAATACTAATTTGAGATATTTAACCTTAAGATCTGAACAGATCTTGAATAAGGATACCCATTCTTGCCACATTTGTTGGACATAACATACAATAAGCTACTAAACTCGCCTTAAGACCACAGTTACAGGTCCTGGAAGCAGGAAGTCAAGCAAGCCATGAGGTAGATGATCTGTCACAATGTAATGTTGTATATCATGAACATCGCCAACACAAATAGCAAGAGGACTTGTATGTTTACGTCCTTTGATCTCATAAATACGGTTCACTGCCTCAGCCGAACTACATCAATGCTCCGTATAAAATTAAACCAGACTTCCCATAAATATGACTTAGAGAAATAAACAACAAATTAAATTGTCTACTTGATTAATGAATGAACAATGAACAACAAGAATGTTTCTTTTTTCTTAAAGTCAAATCAATTTGGAGCTCCAAAATTTTTTACAATAGGAAGTATATTATCTTCTATTCTCTAACAACCTTGGTTCAAAAGATTACTTTCTAGTTCACAGAACTAATCAACACTTGCAGGTTTTGAGCATATCAAGTTTTGGCAGTAATTTTAATTCAATTTCCGTACTAGTCTCTGCTGCTAGCTCATTCAAAGATAACTTAGCAACACCCATTCACTGGTCTTGCCCATTGTCATTATGAATACCTCAAAGATGAGAGATTGGGTCTCTTTTTGTTCTGCAATTAACTCAAACTTCTGATTCTAAACGGGATTTAGGTTCTTCTCAATGATTTTGCTTAACCTTGAAAAGTGGATGAATGTATACAACCATAAATAGATTAGATTTTCCTAACATTTCATTGTTCTTTAAGCCATTAGCCTTTGCTACAATTACTATGTGCTTCCTTGTGGCTTAAGTTCCAAATCGCTATTGTCGATAGACATGCCGTCAATCGGAACAACAATTTTGGTCGGGCCATTCTAGCAATATCTATCACTAGTGTATTGACAGTGTCGTCAATCATATCTGAAAGTCCAAAAAGAGCTCTTAAACTTCCAACAACAGCCCTCAAAATATTATCAATTCTGGTCTTTTGCTTAGAAAGTAAGCTATAATCATAGCAGAGAAGCAAGGAATTTCCCAGCTAGTTGAAACATGACAACAAGAATAATAAAGTTGAAGATTTTAGAACTGAATGGGTACAGAATCAGCCATTGCATCTTCAATACCTAAGACAGTATTCAAATCACCACCCCATAAGAGGTCAATGTCCTTTTTTTGGGATAACAGGAGGTGTCCCAGCTTGGCGCACGTTGACTATTCAACCGGATACCTATTACCTATCACTAGCGTAAATACCAAGTAACTCTGCCTATCAACACTTAGGCAGATGGGAAAAACACCTAGTTTTTGTTATCTATGATAACATTTGAACGCTACTCTCCAAGCTTTGCACCGACTTTATTGACCACTAGGCTGTGGGGTACCCTATCCGGGGTCAATATCAATAGTGCTTTGACCTTGTATAAGGCTGTGAACACGAATACTTTCTATTTTAGGTGCAAAAGTTCCCGATGATAATTTGCTAAACTTCAATGGAGTAATTCCAGGAGGTCAATAAGTTTCTAAAAGAGGTTCAACAGTTTCTCTTATAATAGCCTTTCCTGCTTCGGCAATAAATGGCCACAATTTGCTCGATTGTTTGTTCAACCATTTGACATGTTCATAATCGAGAAATAACATACATTCAAGAAAGTTACCACCACACATTTTCTTTAGATCATCCCTGTTGGGGAGCCCATTAGTTTTACATCAGCTGCCTTACCGATTTACTTGTTGTTCCTGTACTTCAAATGTCGTCAAGCTGTCATTAAACTGATTTCGAAGATTAATCCCATCAAAATCCAGATTTCAACCCAAGTCCGAAGATGGGGCTCTTAAGGTCTAATCTATTGGGAGTACTTATTTCTGTGAGTTAGATTGTATCATATCAAGGGAGACGGGTGGAAAGAGATACAGAATACGAGAAAGTAGCGTTCTTCACATGGTGTGGAACAGGGAATGCAATCCTTAGAGCACAACAACATATCGAGAAAAATCAGCAGGAATGGAGAGTGACTAGAGATATCATTCTTTTACCACTATCTAGTTCCCACTTCAGGCACACAGTGCCCCTTTCACAAGCCAAATTTCCCAAGTACCTAAACAAAGGACACTAACTCTAGTAAAAAAAGAATAAGTCCTCATTAAGTTGACATCCTATGCTGAATTTAGCTTACCATAGGTTGTGAGAGTTTAACTATCACTTTGAAGAAACCTCCAAAAGATTTTCCCTGAAGCTTCACCTCATTTTTTGGGTAGTAATACATATGTTAACCCAACAATGCCAAATCCCAAATAAGATAGAGTTGACTAATTATGCCTTTACTAGTATACCAAAACATAAAGGGGAGCCTTCGCGTAACTGGTAAATTTTTTGTCATATGACTAGGAAGTCACAGGCTCTAGCCGTATAAACAAACTCTTGCAGAAATACAGGGTAAGGCTGCATATAATAGACCCTTGTGGTCCTGCCCTTCCCCGTACCCTGCACATAGCGGAAGCTTAGTGCACCGGGCTGACTTTTTTTAGTATACCAAAACATCATATTTGCCTATTTCAAAATCTTCATTGTAAGCTTCTCAACTTGCTAGTGTCTAAAAAAGTCAAAGCTTTTACTCCATTAAAATGTCAGAATATAGAACTACATTGAATCGAAAGACAAAAATATCAACAAGAAAATTTAGAATACTTTGCAACAGAATTTTGGTGTTTTACCGTCCAAGCATACTTATTAATTCAAGCCTACCCTTTCCTCCCCAATCTATTTCCTTTATCCAATACAAAATAGACCAAAACCCAAGAGTATTTACAGTGTATTAGTACAAAGTATTACATAACTACATATTTCTATAACAGTTCATTTCTCTAGTGTGTGTGTGTGTGTGTGTTTAACTTGTCATCAAAATTAGAGGCATACCAAGCATCACAAGCAAAACCATATAATGTATCAGTGGGCACAACTATAACTTTCCCAGCTTTGATAGCTTCAATTGCCTCTTCGGCATAATCTTGTGTTGCAGGACTCACAGAAACTACCACATTGCCATCACTTTTCTCCAAACTCCAAGCCATTTTCTTCACACTAAAACCCCTCATATTTGTTATCCACAAGTTCAAAAATCCAATCTTTTCCACCCCTGCCAAAAAAAAGAAGTCAAAAAGTTTAATCTTTGTTATGTCTAAGCAAAACTGGAAACAAAATTATAATTATAAGAAGAAAAGGGAAAAAGACTAACGGTGCGTGTTAAATATGAAAGAGCACCTCGAGAAGGGTGAAATAGAGAGGTGAAGTAAGGGAGAGTTTGGGCTATTTTTGTGGGTGTGGTGCGTTCATCACTCTTCTCTCCCCTGCAACTTTGCTCTGTTTATGTTCTCTGCATCGTTTTATATCAAGAAAATACATGCCCTATGGTGGGCGTTCGCTCGGTTCGGTTTGAATAAATTCCATTATGTTATTCGATTTTCGGTTTTGTAAAAGTAGTAACCGAAATCGAACTGAAATATGTTCGGTTCAGTTCGATTTTTTTAATTTTGGTTTGGTTTTCGATTTTGTAAAAGTAGTAACCGAAACCTGTCAAATTCGTTATTTTTTCCCAAAACTTCGAAATTATTGAAAATATTGTGTTTATAAAAAAAATAGACTAAAATTTGCACACTAATATGGATCATAAAATTCAAACATAGTGTAAATTATAACTTTGTGTGAAATTATCCCGGTATCTATCATACATGCTATGGAAGTTTTAATAGAGTGAAAGCCTTTAAGATTGGGAAGTTGATGGACTTACTTAATTGGGTTGAGTCTTTGATAGATTGGACCTAATAGTATTAATTTATTACCTATGGGCTTTGTCTATATATAACTTAAAGAACCTATATACTAATAATTCGGTTTTTCGGTTAACCGAACTAAATAACTTAATAACCGAAAATCGAATAAACGAAACTGAAATAAAAAAAAATCCGGTTCGGTCGATTTATTTGGTTCCGACCGAAATATGCCCACCCCTATTTGGTTGGAGGCCTAACTCTGAAATTCAGCCGCCAATTGACTTAAGGCTACCGGGTACTATTTTTCTGTTTTTGTGAGTACTGTATTTATTTCTTTTTTTTTTTCTGCTTAACTAAAAATCAAATGGGAATCGGAATGTCTACAACTGTTACAATTTTTTTTTAACCATATAATAAGCAAAGGTTCCGACCAAGGGTATTTTGATAATTTTATACATGAATATTTTAGAACCTGGATGCATTATTTTATTAATACAAGACCCATTAAAAGTGAATCACATGTGTCCTTTTATTATCCACGTGCCAACTTTTTACGGTACCATTTATTGCTTTTCTTTTACACTTTCCATTGTCTAATGTTCACACACTTCATCTTCTTCGCTCGAAAAAGGTATGACCCTCTACCCACTTCAGTTTCAATGGTTTCTCTCTCTCATTCATCTATTTCTCTTCTATATTCTATTAGTGCATTTCTTTCATGGTTTATTTCATTTCGTGGATCTCTATTTCGGTTTCAAGGTTCTCTATTTTGTCTAATTTGTAGTTCTCTAAGCTTTCAATTTGTGGGTACATTTTTGCTAGATTCTTTTCCTTTCCGTTTAATTTTCTTCTGGTTGCCTTTTTTTTACTTTTGGTACTCCTTTTTGGGTTTCATTTGTCGCTTTTTAAATTTCTCACTAGAAAAAAGTTGGGAGATGGATATTATTTGTCTTTCCTATATTTTTCCAACCATGCATGTGTTAAAATACAACGACAGAGAATAATTTTAGCATTTTTTCTTTGTTATTGGGATTGTTAGTAATAGCAATTAAAGTGATTTCTTAAATTTTTTTCGTCATGTCTTTGTTTCTATTTATGCTGGATTCCTCTTGGTCTCCCTTTTTTTTCTTGATTTCTTTAAAGTAAAGGTTCCTTGGACGACCAAGGGTATTTTGGTAATTTTATACATGGATATTTCTAGAACCTGGATCCATTATTATATTAATACAAGACCCATTGAAAGTGAACCACATGTGTCCTTTTGTTCTCCACGTGCTGAACTTTTTACTTTATCATTTATTGCTTTTCTTTTACACTTTTCATTGTCTAATGTCCAGGCACTTCATCTTCTTCACTGGAAAAAGGTACGACCCTCTACCCTCTTCAGTTTCAGTGGTTTCTCTCTCTCATTCATCTACTTCTCTTCTATATTCTATCAGTGCATTTCTTTCATGGTTTATTTCATTTCTTGGATCTCTATCTCGGTTTCAAGGTTCTCCATTTTGTCTAGTTTGTGATTCTCTAAGCTTTTAATTTGTGGGTAAATTTTTGCTAGATTCTTTTCCTTTCTGTTTAATTTTCTTCTGGTTACCTTTTTTTTTTTTACTTTTGGTACTCCTTTTTGGGTTTCATTTGTCGCTTTTTAAATTTTTCACTAGAAAAAGGCAGAGAGATGGATATTATTTGTCTTTGCTATATTTTTCCAACTATGCATGTGTTAAAATACAGCGATAGAGAACACTTTTAGCATTTTTTCTTTGTTATTGGGATTGTTAGTAATAATAATTAAAGTGATTTTCTAAATTTTTTCGTCATGTCTTTGTTTCTATTTATGCTGGATTCCTCTTGGTCTTCCTTTTTTTTCTTTTTTTCTTTTTCTTGATTTCTTTAAAATAAAGGTTCCTTGGACGACTAAGGGTATTTTGATAATTTCATACATGGACATTTCTAGAACCTGGACCCATTATTATATTAATACAAGACATTGAAAGTGGACCACATGTGTCCTTTTGTCCTCCACGTGCTCAACTTTTAACTTTACTAGTTATTACTTTTCTTTTACACTTTTCATTGTCTAATTTCCAGCCATTTCATCTTCTTCGCTGGAAAAAGGTACGACCCTCTACCCACTTCAGTTTCAATGGTTTCTCTCTCTGATTCATCTTCTTCTATATTCTATCAGTGCATTTCTTTCATGATGTATTTCATTTCATGGATCTCTATCTCGGTTTTCAAGTTCTCCATTTTGTCTAATTTGTGATTCTCTAAGCTTTCAATTTGTGGGTAAATTTTTGCTAGATTCTTTTCCTTTACGTTAAATTTTCTTCTGGTTGCCTTTTTCTTTTTTAAACTTTTGGTACTCCTCTTTGGGTTTCATTTGTCGTTTTTCAAATTTCTCACTAGAAAAAGGCAGGGAGGTTGATATTATTTGTCTTTCCTATATTTTTCCAACCATGCATGTATTAAAATACAGCGATAGAGAGCAATTTTAGCGCTTTTTTATTGTTATTGGGATTGTTAGTAATAGCAATTAAAATGATTTTCTAAATTTTTTCGTCATGTCTTTGTTTCTATTTATGCTGGATTCCTCTTGGGCTTTCTCTTTTTTTTTCTTTTTTTTTTCTTGATTTCTTTAAAGCAAAGGTTCCTTGGACGACCAAGGGTATTTTGGTAATTTTATAAATAGATATTTCTAGAACCTGGACCCATTATTATATTAATACAAGACCCATTGAAAGTGGACCACGTGCTCAAATTTTACTTTACCATTTATTGCTTTTCTTTTACACTTTCCATTGTCTAATGTCCAGCCACTTGTCGCGCCCCCTTTTTCTCGTGAAATCGGGTTTATGACATTTGGAGAAAAAACTAGTTCCTTTTTGGGAACTGGGTTCGCATTGAAAGAATCGCCACATAATGATTAGGGTGCATTAGGACACCAAAAGAGTTTGATTTGAATAACCAGAGATAGGGTAAGGGCTTGAAATTATTCTAAGGGAAAGGTGTTAGACACCCCTCAGAATCTACTAGTGTGGTTCCTGGCTAGACAATTATTGTAAATTGAGGTGCAATTAACATATAGGCAGATAAAGCTCAAATAAGAGGGAATTTCAACATATAATGGTTTGAAAGTGAACAAAATTTGAAAGAACAATTAGAGAAGCTGATTTTTTAAATAAAGAGTTAAAATGCAGAAAAGAAATAAAGAATAAAGGGAGGGGGTCCAAGGTTTATTAAAAATATGGATCACCCCACACAATGCTCAGTAATCACTCCTCAATTAGGGGATACACGTGATATTATCGCATGGTCATCATATCCATATCTACACATCTCACCTTATTAAGGTATTTAAAGCGTGGATTGGTATCGATTACTTATTGCATGCTATTACTCGTCCCACTCCTATCAGTCCCGGAGGCACTCAGGACTACTAATCCTAAAAAGGGAAGGATATTAAGCTTATTTGGAGTTTCTAAGGTAAAAATTCTAAGGCGACATACAAAAAACACATATTGCATATTTTGGGGAAAACATATAAACAAATAAAGGCTCACATATACCTCCATAAACAAAGAAAATCATATAATTAGCATGACTTGCACATACTGTTTAGGTCTGATTAGAGATACCAAGGATGAGGGAGTTTAAATATTGAGGCAGATTGGTTTATTACATAACTCAGATAAGAAGCCCGAATCAGACATGTTTGCTGGTTGTAATTATTAATAGAAACAGATTCAGTTTACAGTTATTATTCTAAGGCTTGCCTAAGTGTTAAGACAAGGTCTTATAGATATGATATCTACTGAATTTAGAAGGTGGTGAGATAGTAAATCTCAAAATGAATTGTTTGAAATCATAAATGCATGCTTGTTAAACTTGTTAGGTGAGGGACTTAGAGTATCAAAAGAGATGCAGAATTAAGCAAATTGATTACAGGTTCTATAGGTGATAGTATATATTATTAACGATTTTACATCTAGCATTGAGTGAAGCGAATCAGATTCATTTAGAAACTCCTATAGGCATGTTTTCTATGCGGTGCTGATTTTAGACACTTATAGATGTAGTATCTGAATGCAGAAACTTGTTTTAAACCTCATAAACATGGTATCTAAATTAGGGGTGTGCATTCGAATCGATTTATCGATAAATCAAATCGATTATTTGTTATCGGTTTATCGATATCGATTTATCGATTTATCGATTTCGATTTCGATTTTGAAATTTTCTTTATCGAGTTATCGATTTCGATTTCGATTTTGTCCTCTTCGGTTATCGGTTTATCAATAAACCGATAAGATATAGTAAAAAGACAAATACACCCTTATCTATAATATTACCCTTTCCTTCACTTAATTCCCTAACCGTATGCTAAGTGATAACCCTATTATTTCAGCGCCGCTTCCTCTTCAGTCTTCACTTTCTCCTAATCTCCTCTGTTCTGTCGCCACTGTCGTCGTTGATTATCGCCGTTCGGACTTCGGACAGACACAACCGCAGCTTTATTCGACTTTCAGGTACTGATTTCTCTTATTTCTTTTTCTTTTTCTTGTTCCGACTCTATTTTTCGGCAGCAAGACTTCTTGTTCGTCTTCTTTCCGGCAGCAACTGATTTCCGGCATAGCTGCTCTTTCTTGTTCTGTTTCTATCTTTTATTTTATTTTTTCAGTTTTTGTATACTAGTATTTCCGGCAGCAAGTGATTTCCGGCATACCCTAGATGGTAGACGGAGATGAATTCAACAAGACTAAACTTTAGCCATGGCCATGCTCTCTCACAATCATGCTAAAGCAACTTTATTATCTTATTATTGTTGTATTATATTTCTTTCTAAATATTGGGTCCCTTAAATCTTTAACTCAATCTAACTTTGTCATGCTAATGTGATCATGTCTCTCTTTATCTTCATATAATGTATATGTATTATTTGACTACTGAGGATTATCTAATGTCAAACAATAAAGAAAACAAAGGGATAAGGAAGACATTATAAAATATGACTCCAATTTTATTAAGAAATATTGGATATAATAAGTGGGATACAGTGATTGAAATATTGCATTCTAAACCAAATGGATGTCATCATCCACTCCTTTTAACTTCTTTTTTAAACTAATGTAGTGAGGCTAACTGGGCTTAATTCATTAATTTTAATTGCTTACCTTTATTTTACTGTTATTGTCTGTTTATGATTTTCTTTTTTGTTAACTTTCTATTTCCTCTTTCTAGTTGTGAGGAGGTAGTTAAAATGTTCTCTTTAATCCCTCAATGTCATAGAAATTTTAAGAAAGGAAAAAAATTCTTTTGGCAGCTTATAAAGGTAAAGGAAGAAGGAAGTCAGCTGGGATTTGGGAAGTGGATGAAGGATTTCTGAAAGAGCGAGAAGTGTTGATTTCGTCTTGCTTTGCTTCATTCAACTCGTTTAAAACTATAAGTTACATTCTTCATTCACTTCATATGGCTGAAAATGATAAAATTGATCAAGTGGTTGATGAAAGTAGAGGTTCTCAGTCTACTGCTGCAACTACTCAGTCGACAGTTACAAAACAAAGGAAAAAATGATCTCGGGCATGGGATTTTTTTGAAGAAAAAGTTGATGCTAAAGGAAACAATAAATATGCATGTAGATTTTGTGGACAAGAATATTTTGAGACAAAAGGCAAAAGTACGACATAAATGAATAATCATATCAGTAAATGTCCAAGGAATCCTTATAAAACTGAAAAGGGTACAAAACTATTACCATATCAAATAGTACCGGGGGGTAATAAAGGTGATCTTCCATGGAAATTTGATCAAGAAGAGTGTAGGATGGCTTTGTGTCGTATGGTGATTGTTGATGAACTTCCATTTAGTTTTGTTGAGAAGGAAGGCTTTAGAAACTTTATGAAAGTGGCACAACCTTGTTTTCATATTCCTTCCCGTACTACTGTTACACGGGATTGTTTTGCTCTTTTTAATGTGGAAAAAAATAAATTAATGAAGTTTCTTAAAGGAACAAGTCAAAGAGTAAGTCTTACCACTGATACATGGACTTCTATTCAAAAAATTAATTATATGTGCATCACAGCCCATTGGATTGATAGTGAATGGATTATGCATAAAAGAATTATTAACTTTTCTCCAATTACTAGTCATAAAGGTGAAGATATGGCAAGGTGTATTATTGATTACTTGCGTGAGTGGGGTTTGCAAAAGATTTTCACTGTCACAGTTGACAATGCTAGTTCAAATGATGTGACCGTGGAGAAGTTGTCTGACAAATTAGATGACTGGGGAACCAATTCCATGAATGGTCAACACCTTCACATGAGATGCATGGCTCATATTGTAAATCTTATTGTGAAAGATGGTTTAAAAGCGTCAAGTATTTCTATTGCTCGTGTTAGATGTGCAGTCAGATACATTAGACAGTCTCCTGCTAGGTTGAGGAAGTTTCAGGAATGTTGTGAAAGTGAAAATATTGTCAAGAAGTCTTTATGCTTAGATGTTCCTACAAGGTGGAATTCCACCTATTTGATGTTGAGCAGGGCTATTGAATATGAGCGTGCAATTAAAGAATATTCTGATCGTGATATCGGCTTGTCAAGTTATCTTATGTTTGATGCTATTTCAGATGGAAAGCCTCTAGGTTTGCTTACAAGAACTGATTGGGATGATGTAAAGAGAATTGCACAATTTCTTGAAATATTTTATAATCTCACTTTGAAGGTGTCTGGATCACTTTATGTAACATCAAATGCCCATTTTCTTGCAATTGGTCAAGTTGCTGTTTATTTAAATTGATTAATAACAACTGAAGATAAACTTTTGAGTGAGATGGCATTAAATATGTGGAAAAAATTTGAGAAGTATTGGGGTGAACCAACAAAAATGAACAAAATAATTTTCATTGCTTGTGTTTTGGATCCTCGCTACAAGTTTACTACTCTTAGTTTTGTACTTAAGAAGATGTTTGGAGATGAAGGGACAATTATTGAAAAAGTGGTTCATACTTATATGGGTTCATTATATAATGAGTATGTCTCTAAGTCGGTTTCAAAAGATACTGGTAGTAAAGTTTCTACCTTTTTGCCAAGCTCTTCATTCAGCACAATGGAAACTTCAACTCCTGGTTTAGGTGAACTTTTAGATGAAATAAGGAAATATAAAGCTGAAACTGAAGGTGTAGATTCTAAAATAGAATTGAAAAAGTATCTTGCAGAAGATTCTGAAAATGAAAGACCCAGACTTTGATATCTTGGCTTGGTGGAAGGTGAACTCACCTAGATTTCCTATTCTTGCTAAGATGGCTCGAGATGTGCTTGCTATTCCTATTTCAAGTGTGGCATCTGAAAGTGCATTTAGTACTGGAGGGCGTATTCTTGACCAATTTAGGAGTTCATTAACTCCTAAATTGGTTGAAACTCTAGTGTGCCTTCAAGATTGGCTTCGGAGTGAATCGCTTCCTGTAAATATTGAGGAAGATTTAGATTTTCTCGAGACACTCGAGGAAGGTGTGCATATTTTAATTAATTTTATTGTATTGCTTAAGATATTTAAATAAAATATTAATTGCTTGACTTGTTAATATATATTCTTATTAAATTTTACTAATCTTGGCAAAGAAGCTTCCACCGATGATGTTTGCTAGAGTTTGTTAGCCGCTATGTAAGTTCTCCATTTTTCTTCTGAATTATGCTAATTCATCTTTTCAAGTATGTGATAAGTATCCTACATTATATATTTCCTAAAATTCACGGTATAAGAAGTGAAAATTCTAATCATATTGTCCCTCTTGATCTGATCAAATGTGCTAAATTTATTATCTATAATCTTCATGGTTTGTCTCCAAAACTTCCATTTCCCTCTTTTAGAACTTTACTTTCAAACAACAACTACAGATCGATTCCTAGTAACTTAATTTATTGATGATGCAACAGAAAAGCCGAGCCCCAGCATCAAATTGCCAAACAAGGCTTCTGCTGATGCAAAAGCTGCTGCTCACGAGCCTTTTGGTCATTCTAAATTTGTATGCACTATTAGACCATATTGCCTTACATATGTTTTCTTGGTAAGTCTCAAAACTCATTAATTTCACCCTAACTTTTCAAGAATCATCAGTCCAAAGGAAGCATGTGCCCAATTGTTCTTACTTTTATCTTAGTTAACTGAAATTTTAAAGAATAAGAACTCTGTCTGTAAATGATTATACCCCATGTCAGAATGTTCCTAAACATTTCGCATGCGCAAATGGTCTCAAGCCCAACAAGAAGTGCATTCTGATCAGGTTGTTAATAGTGGGAAAGACTCCAATGAGGAAGTATCAAGGCAAGTTTTCTCATCTAGTATGAATATCATTTTTCTTTTTAAATGACTTCTCTGAAAACTACTAAACTAGCATAAACGGCCAATGCTATGATGTTTTATGCATTGTTTCATTAAAAAGATTGTAATGGTCAATTGAAGTAGTGAACTATGTTAAACTTCAGAAACATCTATAGAACGAAAAGTATGTCAAGCGTTCTTACACTCACTTTTCATGTGAATATATATCGACGTGTTTCTTGATTTGCTGCCCATTTGCAGATGGACTCAATGGCTCTTCTTCAGCTGCTTCCATTGCTAATTTTGCCTTAGTTTGAATTGGTTTCAGACTCGGTTTTCTCCATCTTATGGACTCCATTAATGTAGAGAACTTGTTCTCAAAATGTAGT